>JAKELK010000109.1:0-221343 GCA_021525775.1 Lactarius deliciosus
CACACGCAACGCAGCAAAAAGGGGCAAGTCGTCCCGCTCGTCCGCGTCCAAGACGTCGTCGTCGTCGAGGCGCTCGCGCTCGTCGCCTTCCGCGTCGCAATCGCCTAGTCTCGCATCGCCTGTGGCGACGCAGTTCTTGGATGCAGCAGCCCCCGCACCGCGCACCGTGCAGGAATTCGAGGGGATTCCCGAGTGATCTCGGTCTGCATACCGCTGGATTGAGCGCCTCTCGTCTGGATTCCCGAGCCCTGGCATCGGCGGCCGTCGAAACGGAAAGCGGACATGGGTTGCCTTTTTGGCGAATCGGGGTGATGCCTAGCATCAGAGTAACTGCTGTAAGTAAGAGACTCGAACCAGTCCATTTATCAGTTTGTTTTGTCTTTGGGGCCCGTCTATCTATTTTTTGTTTGTAAAACTGTACACTACGCTTTCTGTCCGTATTACATTTAATCCTTGTCCCGACGTCTAGTGTTTATGGTAACCCATCCTGTCCGTGAATGTCTGAGAACGCAACTGTCCATTGTCCATTGTCCATATTCGTGCGCCAATAATGTATCTCACGCTCGTTCATGCACCACTCCGCCCACGCTCACAATGTGTGCACCAAGCGCATCGGTTCGGCCCTATGGCGCCGCGTCTCTTCCCGCTACCAGCAGGCGCTGCAGGAGGAGAACCAACAGAAGTATTAGGGGGGCTATCGACGACGATCTCCCCGGACCGTCGGCGTTTCCGCCCCGTCGTGGGGAACGCGAACTGTGCCAACACCGCCTGAAGCTCGCCCTCGTCCGCCGGCCAGACGGGCACGGGTACCCACGACGGTACTTTTGCATCTGTGCTGGCGGGTGTGGATAGGTCCGCGTGAGCACGTCGAGTGTCGGGGGCCAGTGGGCAGATGAGCTCGTCGGGTGGTTGGTGAGCCCGATGTATCTGTGGCGGAGTCCCACTCTGCTTCGCTCTCGCGCACTCGCGAAACGGCGTTACTGCGTTGTCTGCGCGCACGTGAAATCGCCAGAGCGGGGGATGGTGGAATCGACAAGGGGGAGATTGAGTACATCACCGAATTAGGCGGGGATGTGAGGTGGGGGGGCTGCGGGAGGTGCTGCGGGAGGAACACTAATATATACCTTTCGTGTGTGCATCGCTACACATCGGGTCCTGATACCGGGAAATCGCGTAATGCGCTTCTTTTGATGTCTCAAATTCATGCGATTGCAGCAGGTGAGGTCGACGATGTTGGCAGTAATCAGATCCACCCGGCAACCAAAGCTTTGATGTGCCACACTTTCTTACCACTTAAGGTCAAAGTGCGGCCCGGAATCCCCGCCACAGATCGGTCATCGATGTTGACCCGTGACATCGCATCAGTAACGTCCATGACAATTAAAACATAACCCCCGGTGGAGGAAGAAAAAGATGGAAGACGACGAGAAATCTTCGTTTCACGGAAGCCTTTCCCGTTTTGCGTATGTGCCCTTATCGTCATCATTCCCACCCCGCCACGATCAAGCACCTCGAAAGGCGCAAGCTGCGTGCCCCATAGAGGAGGGCAGCAACAAGAGCAGTGCGCGGCAGGCCACCTTATCGCGCAAACGAGAGGGAGACCCAGAACGTCGGAGGACCAACGCCAGCTCGCGGAAACGGAACAAGTTGGGCGATGCAGCGCCCGACGCGTGCACTCACCTGTCCGGGATTCCCGATTGCGTTGCGGAGGATTTAGATGGTACGCCAAGTTTTTTTTTATCAACCTTATTTGACGCTTTGTTAAACGCCCGCGTGCCGCAGTGTTGTTTTGTGGAATCAAGTGAGTCTGCTGCTGCCTTGGCGTAATACGTTGATGTTGTATGAGCGCTGACCGTGCCTATCTTGGACACCTTGTAGCCCGGGGCATATGTCTGCAGCGACTGGGCACCATTACGCGAACCCCACAAATCACTTTTGGCACTGTCTCCATCTCTCTGGTACGTTTCCAAATCCCTGCTAGCCCAGGTACCGGGCCTCAAAAAAAAACACCAAAAACAGGATTTACGCAGAGATTATTGCTCCCCTCGGAAGATTTTACACTTCCAGAGCGCTATAATCTTGGACTTGTGCGTATATTGTGCACATCCATCTTTTTTTTTTGCTTTCATTTCATTTTTTCCTCGGACTCACACAACCTCCGCTTTGCCAATGTAGGTTAACCTCGTTGATCGTCCATCGACTTCGCAAGCTGAGCTGTCAGCTCAAGAGATGGCCAGCTCCGTGCCAGCGCTATTGACAAAAATCGCGCGCTTTCGCCCGCGCGTCGTATGTTTCATAGGCAAGGGAATATGGCTGCACGTCGAGCGCGCGCTCAAGCTCAAAGGCGATGCAGCCGGGAATAATAATGCCGGAATCCGCGAGGATCTGACGCACCTATCGCTAGGCGCCCGTTCCCAAGGCCAGCCTGCAGCCAAGACTGCGGTACCGCTGAAAGATGGACGATCGGCTTATTTCCATTCGGTGGGCGATGCCCCGGTTATTGCACGGCCAACAAAGACCGAACCAGAATGTATTGATTTCTGTGGGGTGGTGGTCAAGCTGGAGGAGAGCGGGAGCGACGTCTCGTCCAAAGTCGTGGAAACAGCGAACGCCACGCCCCTGTCACCGTCGTCCTCGCCCCACTCCATGACGCGGCACGATGATCCCCGACCCGCCTCAAAGAAGGCTAAAGCGCTGCCGGCACCAGCGTTTGCATACGGACTGCAGCCCTTCAAAGCGGTACACGACACGACGCCCCACGTAAGAAATTCCCCTCCTCTATGTGCTACATGAAATTTTTATGTCTGGCGACCTCATTGCCCTAGTCCGCGAGCGTCTGCGAAACACTCTTCTGCGTCTTTCCGAGCACGTCTGGTCGCGTCGTGAGCCACCAGGTACGCGTGCCAGTGTGTGCGCGTGCGAACGTTAGCTGATGGGTTTCCACCCCACAGCGCGATGATAAAGTAGCGCTGTTCAAGGTATTAAGAGAAAATCTTAAGGGCGTCAAGGCCGGCACTCTCGACACAGGATCCATGCGGACCATCCGTCTGTTGGTAGACAGCCGTACTACATCTTCTATATGACCCCTGTCAGGACGGGGTTTCGTTGAACAAAGCACGGTTTCGCTGAGTCTTGAACCCCCTCATCGCATCCAAGTTGGACTAACGCTTGTGGTTGCGTTACACCCAGCACAGCAAGTGATACCTGTCCACAACGCCTCGATACGTTCGCTAGCCCACTGCCCATACCCATGGAGGGGGGGAGTGTCTGCCCTGCGCACGAGGTACACTCTCTGTGTCCCAGTTTGCTGAAGGATTCGGGCGTTGCGAGGGGATAAATACCAGGGGGACCAATATGTATCGTAGTAGTTCCGAATACACATGATAGACCTGATCTTTTTTTTGCTGCTTGTTTTTTTTGCTGCTTGAAAGCCAGGTGCTTAATAAATAAGGACAGATTCAGACTCATTCAGTGAATGAGCGAAAATCAACCCCAATTCCAGGAATTGAATGATTTGAATCTCTTACAGTGGGTGACTTCCCGTAGCGTCTGGAGTCTCTAGATTATTCTCCAGAGCGGAGTTTTCTCCAGATTGCCGAGGTGCCGGACAGGCACGCTGATCACATAATACATTTTCCTGTCCTCTAGACAATTTATCTGGCGGACCCTCCTGACCCTCCGCCAGAATATTATTAATCCTATAGACTAGAAATGCCGGTATGCCGGACCCAGTGGAAAGGCGACTGAGCTCGGGTGGGGATTTCTGAGGACACTTGCATCACAACGCCTTGCTTTGTCATTTCTAGCACTAGATATTTTTTTACTTGTCTACGGGGGGACAGGTCTTTCCAGAATTTATTTACAGCTAAATCCATAATGGGGGGCCCCTTTTAGTAGCCGAGCTGAGTCTGAAGAGGTTTTGATAACCATGCCGAAGTTTTTTCTCACCAGAAATTATTTGTAGTAATTAAAAAATGAAAATTTATAGTAATTAAAAATGAAAATAACTAATTCTGCAGACAAAAAATTTCGACACTAAGTCGAACTCAAGGGTGCAACACTAATTCTTACACGCTCCAGTCGAGTTCAAGAAAAAAAAACTAAATTGTCCGATGGCATAGGAGAGTAAGTAATCCACTACTGCACAAGCGGGTAGGTACAGAGTGCGAGCCTCGGTCGACGTGCCACTGCCAGGCGCTCTGTGACCTTGCTGGCACATGCGCATTGGTTCGCGTGAATAGGCCAGTGCCAATGAAAGGGAAAATAGTGACAAATGCCGTCTTTTGATGGCCACTACACTCGCAAGCGGCGGTTGGGAACAATGTAGGCACCAGATGGACTGTTGTACATCCTGGTCAACGCACCACTGCCACCCTGTGAGCCTGCTGGCACATGCGCATTGGTTCGCACGTATAGCCAGTTGTCAAAATTGCCAATGAGAGAGGGAAAATAGTGACAAATGCCATCTTTTGATGGCCACTACACTTGCAAGCGGCGGTTGTGAACGATGTAGGCACCATTTGGGCTGTCGTACACCATGAGTACAAATACACCGTCAAACCGGTGTTGTCACCTTTGGTGGCAACTTCCTTATTCACTATGCCTCCTCGAGCACGTCGACTACGTGCGGGTGCACGTACTGGCTCTGGTCCTGGTCCAGTTCCAAGCCCAGTGCTACCACTGCCAGCGACACCACCGGCAGTGCAACATCAGCCTTCCACTCCAGCGCCGTTGCCATTTCCGCCTTCGCATGCTGGCCCAGGTGGCTATCCTGTTCCGGTTCAAGTTGGTGGTGGTCAGTATCCAGGTTACATTGCTGGTCTGGGTATGAACGCACCGCCGACCTATGCGCAACCCTATGGCGCACTACCCTACCCTCCATTCCATCCCCACCTCAATCCTTACACTGGGGCTAGTAACGCTCAGTTTCAACAATGGGGTTACGGCCATTATCCCACTGGCCCTTTTCCGAACTTCATCCCAAATCCAGGTCCCCTGCAGCCAGACAACGCTGAGAGAGCTGCACTTGTGAATGAGGCCGAGGGTCACGCCACCGTTGTGCCAGGTGTTGGAGGTCCACGTGCAGGGGGCGGGGGTGGAGGCACAGAGTCATCGTCGGCTGCGGTTCAGCCAAAGAAAAACTATCCGAACAAACAAGTTCGTGAGGGAGGTACGTTGCTTCCAGCAGGTGAGACGCTTACCCAACGCTGACATCCCAAAGTTTGGGAGTTTCTAGTTGAGGTCGACGGCGTCCAACTCCACCAAACCTTCACCGCCCAGACCGACATGAGTTGGCAGGAATTCGAAAAGCAGGCACACAAACGATTCGAGACAGACAAAGATTTGCACCTGGGGTATCGGATCAGTGTCGGGAAACGCACTTGGGTGCCTCTCACATGCGAACCCGAGTGGCAAGTGGCCATCACCAGCCTGGAAGAGAAGGTACTGGTGGCGCGTACACGTGCGGTCGCCATGGAACTTATGGATATCGTGAGTCATGCGCACTCTTGATAATGAAAGAAGTACTTACTTTTTTTTGTTGCAGTGCGCCCTGGTACATCCGCCAAAGGCACGTGGAAAGGGGAAAGGGAAGGAAAAACGATGCCGCGACGACGACATCCCCCCAGATGCCACACCGGAAGTGAAGCGCCAATACGACTACGTGCTTGATCTACAGAGAAAGCTGCTGTGTAGCGAACACTCGACGTCCGGGTTGCGTGCATATTGCTGGATCGAACCATCAAAAGACGGCGTCGAGGGGGGACATCGCAAGGTCCGACATGACCAGATGACTTTGTGGGCAAAACAAATTGTAAGCAAAAAAAAACACGAGCGTAATAAAACAAGGACTCACCGATCCTCAGGAGCTCAAAAATACCAACATACATTTGCCACCAAACGTATGTAAATTGGACCGTGCGCCACCTGCAAAAAAAACCAAGCCCGCAAAGGCAATACCAGAGGTCCATATTGCCGTCAACATCACACCGACACCACAGGGCTCGTACGCCGTGTCAGGAACCTCAATTACGCCGTCAGGGACAGCCTCTACATCAGGTCCCTCGCACGTTGCCCAAGTCAGCGACATCGCTGAACATACCGAGACCCCAACACCGATCCCCGCAGGGCATGCGCCACAACCCCCGCCAACCGACAGTTTCATGGTATTGCTGCTGGACTGCTGTTACCATAACAGAGTCCCAACGGCGTACGAGTTACTTACCCTTATGGACAAAGAACGCCCGAACCCGAACTTGAGGTATGCCGATGCCCACAGCGACTTGGATGGGTTCGGGTACCGCGACGCACTCGATATCGTTGACCTTGATGTGACCTTCCTCTCGAAGTTTGGCCTTGGCCATGATGGTGCCCGCCGTGTTCACCAGTATGCACAAGACAGGTTCCTCAGGCCTTTTGGTTTGATGCCAGCGCCAGTGGATACCTCAGGGCCCAGTGGAGGCGCGTCCATCGAGGAAGTTGTGGCCCCAACCGTTCAAGATGTCGGGCAGAGCTCTAGCGAGGGGGAAGGCGAATGTGAGACCATCAAAAAGGAGGTTATAGTGGACTGGCTTACCGAAGTCGCTCCAGGTGAGTATGAGGAAATAGAGGTGATGGATGAGGGCACTGATGTCGCAGACGAGATTGAGGAGGACGAGATTGAGGAGGAGGACAAGGTCGAGGAGGACGAGATCAACGGGAGCGACGTGGCAAGCGTGACCTGTGTGGAGTGAGATTGTCAGCTTTGTCAGCCGGACGCGACTGAGCGCATAGTATACCCCCCAAAAAAGAACAAAAAACAAAATACTACAGTATGCATCACCCGTAGTTTTGAACATTCTGTTCTGTCTATACAACATGAGGACCGATCACAAATATATTCACGTGCACACACGAGCGGATCAAAGTATCAAACGCGTACATCGTATCCGCAGTGAGCAAACCAGCCATTTGCTTGTTCTGCCGTAACCGAGTGAACAGCTTCCCATAACACATTGTACACCGAGCCGTTGTGGGACTCCATCTCCTGGTTCACGTGATCACGGTTTGCACGCAGCCACGCCTTGATGGTCGAGAAGGCTAGTTCGATGGGGTTGAAGTCGGGGGAATATGCAGGGAGGTATACCAGGCGCGCGCCGCGTTCCTCGACCATCTCACGAATGCCGGCGACCTTGTGAATCGACGCGTTGTCAATGACGAGTACAGAGTTGGGGAGGGGCCACTCGTTCATGAGTGGGAGTAGGCCCCGAACGAATCGGCTGAAGTCTGCGCCAGTGACAGCGTTCTCAACGACCTCCAGGTGGAGGATACCGTCGAGGGCGATGGCTGGAAGAAGGGAATACTTGTTGAGCGAGTGTAGTGGCCAGCGAGCCGAGTAATCGGCGAGCGCCACAACGCTGAGCCACAGGCTCGGCCACAGCAGTGAGCTGTGGCCTCGCTAGTACGAATCAGAGCGCGGATGGCGTCTGCGCTCAGTTGAGTGGCCTTAGGGCATTAGATACAGTAGAAAACTTATTTATAGATATTCTGAAGTGTATATAAGACTCACAGGATTTGTACAATACAATTAGTTCATTCAGAACAACTAGATAGTCGTAAAGTACAATCCTTACAGGTAAGCTAAGTAGTACGCAATACATACCGTTGCTCCCCATGCCTGCTCGTCAGGTTATGGGCCCTGAGCCACCATCTGCGCCTTCGATGGCAGCGACAGCGCACTCTTAACTGAGCTGCGCACTGTGTGCTCTCTGGCTTGCCAGGCAATGTGCCTTGAATGGCTGCAACGCCTCGTGCAGTGCGCCTACATGGCTGCACGATGCCCAAGTGTGCGCCCTAGTGGCGGCCACTAATCTAAGAGTTTCCTGAGTGTTCCAAACGTTTTCTGCGTGTGCCCAGTCGTCGCATAGATGCTGACACTTGGCTTGCATTTACAGAAATTTACTATGTCGAACGCCCTCACTTCTCTGGTCCCGGTGCTCGATGGCACTAATTACCAAGAGTGGGCCCAGGCGATGGAAGCCTACCTTATGTCCATGGACTTGTGGGAGTATGCCAATGGCGACGAGACTGAACCTGGTCTCTCCACCACTCCTACCGACGCCGAGCGCGCTGTGCACAAGACTTGGAAGAGTGGCAATCAAAAAGCCCTCGCCAATCTTATTCTGCGCATCAATCCCACCATTAGGGAAGAAGTTGCCTCCCTGAACAAAGCGGATACGATCTGGAACCGCCTCAAGACTCATTTTGATGTCGTCCAGCCCACCACTCTGTTCAAGGACTTTAAAGAAGCCATTTCTATTAGGATCGACGCTAACAAGCACCCCTTGCCGCAGATTAACAGGCTGCAGGCTGCGGTGCACCGTCTGTCTACTAATGGTGTAACGATCCCAGAAATCATCCAGGCGATGATCTTGCTGTCTGTGCTCCCACCCAAGTGGGAGATGCTCGTCTCCATCCTCTGCACCAGCTACGACCTCGCTAATCTTAACCTTAAGCATGTGCGCGAAGCCGTGATGGGACAGTGGGAGACTGAAAGGAACAAAGGAAAGCCGCAGCAGAGCGCGCAGAAGCTCTCTGCAGTCAAGCGCAAGCGCGGCGACCCTAACTTCAGACAGCAGCGTGACGCTGGCTCTGGCGGCGGCTCTGGAAATGGTGGAGGCAACACCCACCGGTCTGGGCAAGGCCAAGGCAATGCCCAAGGCAAGAAGAAGCGCGGCAAGCGCAGTGGGAAGAAGCCCCAGTCGCAGCAGCAAGGTCAGGAGACCCATGACCACTCTCATCTCGCCAGTAAGGCTGCCCTGCCTTCCCCGACCTCAGCTTCGGTTGCGCACCTCGCCCCGAGTGGCAAGACTGTGCGCACTGTCCCTGGACACACTAGGCACCCTTCTGCCACCGTAGGACCGTATGCCACACTCAACAAAGCGCGCAACGTTGTGCGCGACATTGGAGTAGCGGGCACTTCCAACACCCTCAAGACTCTCGAGCAGCGCATCTGTGCGCTCGATCCAGAGGACTCTGACGATGACCAGCGCGTTTCCAAGCGCAGCAGGTCTTCCCCCGAGCCCTCTGACTATGAGGACGAAGGAAACGGCTTCCTCACTCGCTCACCCTCTCCTGACACTCAGCGCCAGTCTGCTGATGACTGTGTCAGTCTCGGAAACGATGACTGGGACCTAAACGCTATGGTCTGCGATGCCGCTGGCCTGAATGATTTCAGGTCTGTCCCATCCCTCTTCCTGATGCCTCACAGCACTCACGAACGCCTTATCTCTCAACTAGCTATGAAGCTTAAGTACAGTACTGTACATGGTTGTGTAGAATCGTTAAATAAATGCGCACAAAGTGGCGCACATGGCGTGGACACTGCTGAGTGTGCTAAGTGCAAAGGAATGAGAAAGGACGACGGCAGCGCCAAATGGCTCTTAGACTCTGGTGCATCCTCGCACTTCACCTATTCAATGAAAGACTTCATAGACTATGAGGATATCGAGACGCCTATCCTTGTGAAGACGGCCTCAAAGCCAATCCACATTAAGGGAAAGGGCGCCGTTCTCATTAAGCACGAAGTTACACACAACGGGTACACTAGGCAGCGTACTACGCGCCTTTACCCCGTGTTCTATATCCCTGAAATCACAGGGAGATTACTCTCTGTGGGCGAGTTCCTGCAGCAGGGCCTGCGCGTTTATGGGAACGCGCAAACTATGGTATTGCGCAGAGAACACTCCACCGTACCACTCATACAGTGTGTGCCGACATTCCCTGGCCACACTATCTACTGGCTAGAATCTGTTATTACGGACGCGAGTGCAAATGCCACTGTGTATGCAGTGGACTACACTCTTATGCACAAGCGCTTCGGCCATCCCTCCAAGGATGTGCTTCGCCACGCTAGGAACCATACTAAGGGCTTCCCGAAGGACCTGGACTTCCCTGGGGAAGTGCCAGTGTGCCCTGGATGCGCGCAAGGCAAGATGCCTTTGCAGGCACACTTGCCATCTGAGACGCGTGCCTCTGCACCCTTCGAGAAGATCCACTCTGACTTGAAGAGTTTCCCAGTGGAATCTTACCATAAATTCAAGTACTTCGTTAGCTTCATTGATGACTTCACGTCGTACGCTTGGGTAGTGTGCCTGCGCACCAAAGGTGCTGCCATAGGCGCACTTAAACACTTCATCGCACTCGTTAAGAATCAGTTTGGCACCACTGTTAAAGAATGGATGTCGGACGCGGGTGGCGAATACAAGTCAGAAGTCTTTATTACCACTCTCAAGGACAACGGGATACGCATCCTGCAGAGCGCACCATATACTCCCAAGCAGAATGGTCGCGCAGAGCGCTTTATGCGCACCTGCATGGACAAGGCACAAGCCATGCGCCTGGATGCCTGTCTCCCTGAGTCTTGGTGGGAATTCACGGTTCTGCATGCCGTGCATGTGTATAATAGGACCCCTGTGCGACGCCTACAGTGGCGCACACCCTACGAGGCACTACATGGCACAGTCCCAAACGTTTCGCATCTTCGAGTGTTCGGCTGTGCGGCATATGTCCACATCCCTGAGGAGCGACGAGTGAACAAACTCGCGCCTAAGTCTGAGCTGATGGTCTATATTGGCCACACCGAAGGCATCAAGGCGTATACGTTCATGCGCCTCACTAAGAACACTGTGTACACAGGTGCAACTGCTCTTTTCGACGAGAACATGTTCCCTAAGTGCGAAACAACAAGAAAGCGTGGCTTTACCCGCTTGGAAGAGCCAGTAGAACAACATGGTACACCACCACAGCCTACTCCTTTCGACGGTGATGATGGGGACACCCCACATCGCCCTCCTCCTTCCAGACCAATGGAAGTGTCTCAAGATCCTGACGAGGGTCTGGCGCCACCACGGCAGCCTGAGCACACTTCGCCTTCCCCTGCACCAGTGCCAGAGCACGAGGATGTGCCTGCGGCCGCACCACAGCCGCCGCCACTCCCCAGACGCTCTGGGCGGGAAAGGAAAGTACCATCACGACCTGGTAACATCTATGGGGATGACAGGCACCCCGTGCAACAGCACAGAGACGTTCAGCGGATGCGACAGTGGAGAAATGTTGTGGGGGATGCGCCGGGTCGCTCCCAGCCACCCTCAACCACTCGCCAGAGGCAGGTTCCTGGACCTAGCACTGGCCCTCCACAGCGCGACGACTCGCCGCTGACACCCCTACCGAGTGATGTAGAGGTCGAAGACCTACTCCTGGCACAGCTAGCCCAGGAAGGGGGAGTACAATTCGTTGATTACCTGCTTGCCAAAGCGGTACCATACGATTCACACATAATGCACACCACTTCCATCCGGGAGTGGACCTATAAAGACATTCTGCGACTGCCTGAGGCGCAAAGAAAGGAGTGGAAGACTGCATGCCGCGAAGAGCTAGAGGCACTTCGCAAGCGCAGCGTCTTCGAGCTTGTGGATCTCCCAAAAGGGAGAAAGGTCATAAAGAACCGTTGGGTCTTTGACCAGAAAACAGACGGCCGTAAGAAGGCTCGTCTTGTGGCCAAGGGTTTCTCTCAGATAGAAGGCACCGACTTCAATGAGATATTCTCTCCAGTTGTGCGCTTCGAGTCAGTACACCTCATGCTCGCCCTAGCAGCGCTTGAGCAGTGGTATATCACTGGCTTAGACGTTAAGAGCGCCTTCCTCTATGGGGAATTGGACGAGGAGCTCTATATGGAGCAACCCGAAGGCTTCAAGCTTAAAGGACAGGAAACTAAAGTACTGCGCCTTAAGCGTGCACTCTATGGACTCAAACAAGCAGCTCTGGCGTGGTGGAGAGCGCTGGACAGATCCATGGGTGACATTGGATGTAAACGCCTCCTCTCAGACTCTGGCCTGTTCGTGCACACGTCCAAAGGCTCTACAGTAGTGGTCATAGTGTATGTAGACGACGCACTCTTCATGGGCAGCGACAAGACACTTGTAAACACACTAAAAGATGCCTTTATGCGCAAATGGGAATGTCGCGACCTCGGCGAAGCAAACGAGTTCCTGCGCATGCGCATACTAAAGAAGGATGGCAAGATCTGTATTGACCAGACTGCCTACCTCAATAAAGTGCTGCAGCGCTTTGGAATGACAAATGCTAAGTACGCAGCGACACCACTGCCTGAGGGATATCACCCCCTATCGAATACCGACGCTGTGGACACTACACTGCGCACCCAATACCAGCAGATCATCGGTTCTCTTATGTATATTATGCTGGGCACACGCCCAGACATCGCATTTGCAGTAACTAAGATGGCGCAGCACGCTGCAAACCCCTCACAAGACCACTTAAATCGTGCACTGCATATATGCCGCTACCTTGCTGGCACCGCAGACTACGCACTAATATACAGTGGCCACTCTAATAAGGGACTGTTTGCGTGCGCGGATTCTGACTGGGCATCAAACCCTGTGGATCGCAGATCCACTACCGGATACATGGTTAAACTAGCGGATGGAATCTTCAGCTGGAATTCTAGAGCTCAGCGCACAGTCGCTCTGTCCTCGACAGAAGCAGAATATATGTCCCTGTCTGACACAAGCCGACAGCTTGTGTGGATCAAGGTGCTCCTCAGCGAGCTTGACATTAAGATGGGACCAATTCCACTGTGCGGCGACAATCAAGGCTCTATATTCATGGCGTCGAATCCTGTGCAAGAGCGCAGAATTAAACACATAGACATTCGCTACCACTACATTCGGGAAGTGGTTCAACAACGCCAAGTGGAGCTATTCTTCATAAACGGCGCTGACAATCCTGCAGACATGTTCACTAAGAATTTGGGTCGCATAAAGTTCACACAGTTTCGGGGCACACTTGGACTCGAAATATATTCGTCTAAGAACACTCTGAACACCTCTACCGGTGTACAAAGCGAGGGGGAGTGTTGAGCGAGTGTAGTGGCCAGCGAGCCGAGTAATCGGCGAGCGCCACAACGCTGAGCCACAGGCTCGGCCACAGCAGTGAGCTGTGGCCTCGCTAGTACGAATCAGAGCGCGGATGGCGTCTGTGCTCAGTTGAGTGGCCTTAGGGCATTAGATACAGTAGAAAACTTATTTATAGATATTCTGAAGTGTATATAAGACTCACAGGATTCGTACAATACAATTAGTTCATTCAGAACAACTAGATAGTCGTAAAGTACAATCCTTACAGGTAAGCTAAGTAGTACGCAATACATACCGTTGCTCCCCATGCCTGCTCGTCAGATGGGGTTGAAGTCGGGGGAATATGCAGGGAGGTATACCAGGCGCGCGCCGCGTTCCTCGACCATCTCACGAATGCCGGCGACCTTGTGAATCGACGCGTTGTCAATGACGAGTACAGAGTTGGGGAGGGGCCACTCGTTCATGAGTGGGAGTAGGCCCCGAATGAATCGGCTGAAGTCTGCGCCAGTGACAGCGTTCTCAACGACCTCCAGGTGGAGGATACCGTCGAGGGCGATGGCTGGAAGAAGGGAATACTTTGCTCCACGGAATTGGAATTCGTACTGTTGCGTTAGGCCCGTCCTAACGGTGCTCGACTTGAGTGGGGACAGAGTGGCGAGGTTGGCGGAGAGCGACTTAGCGAATATGAGTACACGTCCTCAGAAGGAACGTGACTGCTACTAGCACTGGGGCGAAGTCCACCAGGCGCACGTGCTGCTGGGCGATCTGCCTGATCAAGGCCAGACGCGATAGGAGACAAAGAACAAGAAGGATGCAGACAAGGAGAGAAGGGAGCAGGATTGGATAAGGATTCAAGAAGACCAAGCTAAGGAGCTCGGTCTTCGCACCACCCACTAGTTATACAATTGACGAGGAGCTTTGAAGCTCCTCCTGAACGTAAGGTACCCTGTAGCAATAGTAGCTCGAACCCTACTACGACTATCCTAGGTATGAGTCAACTCCGTACCATGTGATATCCGAAACAACGCTGACTGAGACGACTGTCCCTGACTAATACTAGGGTAGTCAGAACCCCGTGAGACTGCAGTCCGTACCGATGAGTCCGATCGCAACATCACCCCCTTTTCAGGTGCGACGCCCTGACGCTCCAAAGCCCTCCTCCTCGTAGCGAACCCGCGTACGCTGCGGCTGCTGGGCGCTCCTCCTGCCCCTGCGGGTTTTCTTCTTCGTCAGCTCGTAATCCACCATGGTGCCTGCCTCATCCTCGATGCGTTCCAACGCGTTGGCCATCTCCAGCCGGCGCCGACTACCCGCCACCTTACCTTGGACCTCCCCTAGGGCGGCGATGAGGTCGTCAATGCGCTGGTTAAGGCACTGCTGCTCTCGGTCGGCGAGGCGGTAGCGATGGACCTCCGCTGAGAGGGAGAGGTCGTGAAGGGAGTCGAGGCAGCGGTCGACGCGCGCCCGATCTTCGAAGGCCTCTGTGAAGAGGACCATGTCCGCGGCAGGGTACATGGGTTTGCCGCCATACACGTAGTGGGGGGTGGCATAGAGGGGGCGAGCGTAGACCTTGTCTGACTCGTCGATGATGCCCACCACCAGAGGATCCGGCCCCATAATCACCTGGTGGTATCGGGCCTCGCGCTCAACCCCGTCGGGGGAGACGATGCGAAAGGGGAGGTAGTCCGCGCCAGTGTTGGCCTTGAAGCCACTGGGGACTCGTGTGTTGATGACGGCAAGGGGCTGATGGGTGGGACCTCCACATAATGATCTGGAGTGACTTCCATTATTCATGGGCCAACCGACGGTGAGAGTCTTTCATATGTCATGGGCCAGCCGATGTCGGCCGACACCCGGAGATTCTTCCGAAACTCATGGGCCAACCGACGTCGGCTCGGAGACATTTACTCCAGAGCTGTACTCCGAAGGAGTATGCCTGAGACTGCACAGGCACTTCCAGGTGTCCAAAAATGATTGCCCCAGAGCTAGATTCTGGGGGAAACACTCCGAGATTATGTGTGCATAATGGAGTGTGTAAACATGTGCAGATCCGAGGAATATTGCACATGCACTGGAGGAACAACTCCAAAACACTCCGAGATTATAAGGGTGTAATGGAGTGTGTAAACAGGTGCAGGTCTGAGAAATGTTGCACATGTCCTGGAGGAACAACTCTGAAGCACTCTGAGATTATGAGGGCATAATGGAGGTGTGCAGGTCCAAGGAATGTTACACATGGACTGGAGGAACAACTCTGAAGCACTCCGAGATTATGAGGGCATAATGGAGTGTGCAGGACTGAGGAATGTTACACATGTCCTGGAGGAACAACTCTGAATTACTCCAAGATTATGAGGGTGTGACAGAGTGTATAAATGTGTGCAGGTCTGAGGAATGTTACACATGTCCTGGAGGAACAACTCCAAATTACTCCGAGATTATGAGGGCATAACGGAGTGCATACACATGTGCAGGTCCGAGAACTGTTGCACATGGACTGGAGGAACAACTCCAAATTACTCTGAGATTAAGAGGGTGTAACAGAGTGTATAAACATGTGCAGGTCCGAGGAATGTTACACATGGACTGGAGGAACAACTCCAAATTACTCCGAGATTATGAGGGCATAACGGAGTGCATAAACATGTGCAGGTCCGAGAACTGTTGCACATGTCCTGGAGGAACAACTCCAAAGTACTCCAAGATTATGAGGGTGTAATGGAGTGTATAAACATGTGCAGGTCTGAAGAATGTTACACATGTCCTGGAGGAACAACTCTGAATTACTCTGAGATTATGAGGGCATAACAGAGTGCATACACATGTGCAGGTCCGAGAACTGTTGCACATGGACCGGAGGAACAACTCCAAATTACTCCAAGATTATGAGGGTGTAACAGAGTGTATAAACATGTGCAGGTCCAAGGAATGTTACACATGTTCTGGAGGAACAACTCTGAAGCACTCCGAGATTATGAGGGCATAATGGAGTGTGCAGGACTGAGGAATGTTACACATGTCCTGGAGGAACAACTCTGAATTACTCTGAGATTACAAGGGTGTCATGGAGTGTATAAACATGTGCAGGTCTGAGGAATGTTACACATGTCCTGGAGGAACAACTCTGAAACAGTCTGAGATTATGAGGGCATAACAGAGTGCATAAACATGTGCAGGTCTGAGGAATGTTGCACATGGACTGGAGGAACAACTCCAAATTACTCCGAGATTATGAGGGCATAACAGAGTGCATACACATGTGCAGGTCCAAGAACTGTTGCACATGGACTGGAGGAACAACTCTGAATTACTCCATATTTCTCATTGAGAATACAATACCTTGCTCTATTATTAGCTATTAGTCTGATTTGTAAGGCACAAGGAACATTATGTGTCACTTCCTTTCATTTGGAGTATTACATACACATTTTTGGTGACCACTTGACACATCTATTATCACAGGACGTACATACATACATTAATCACATTCTCTGAACACCTGCACATGTTTACACTCTTCTGTATGGCAATTGGGTGGTGGAGGTGTTCCATTATGAATCATTATGATGTCAAAGACTTGCACATATTTATTTAGTCTTGAAGTTGTTCTTCTAGTAGGTGATACATGGAACATTCCTTGGGCACCTTCATATGTTGTCCAGACACTCATATATGTGATCTGAGAGTTATTCATTCTAAAGTTACATGTTTGGCACCTGCACATAGTTCTACCCTGTATTACATCCATATAATATTAGAGTGTTTCCTCCCAAATGAATCTCTAAAATAGCATTTGTCAGATAGCCCATACACATTTACACTCATGTATATGCATATATTCTCAAAGTCCTCCAGAATATCCATAACATTCCTTGGACATGCATATGTTTATACACTCCATTACACCCACATAATCTCAGAGTAATTCAGAGTTGTTCCTCCAGGACATGTGTAACATTCCTTGGACCTGCACACTCCATTATGCCCTCATAATCTCAGAGTGCTTCAGAGTTGTTCCTCCAGAACATGTGCAAAATTTCTCAGACCTGCACATGTTTATGCACTCCATTATGCCCTCATAATCTTGGACTGTTTCAGAGTTGTTCCTCCGGGACATGTGTAACATTCCTCGGACCTGCACACATTTATACACTCCATTACACCCTCATAATCTCGGAGTAATTCAGAGTTGTTCCTCCAGGACATGTGTAACATTCCTCGGACCTGCACATGTTTATGCACTCCGTTATGCCCTCATAATCTCGGAGTAATTTGGAGTTGTTCCTCCAGTCCATGTGCAACAGTTCTCAGACCTGCACATGTTTATACACTCCATTATGCCCTCATAATCTCAGAGTAATTCGGAGTTGTTCCTCCAGGACATGTGTAACATTCCTCGGACCTGCACATGTTTATACACTCCGTTACACCCTCATAATCTCGGAGTAATTCAGAGTTGTTCCTCCAGTCCATGTGCAACAGTTCTCGGACCTGCACATGTGTATGCACTCCGTTATGCCCTCATAATCTCAGAGTAATTTGGAGTTGTTCCTCCAGTCCATGTGCAACAGTTCTCGGACCTGCACATGTTTATGCACTCCGTTATGCCCTCATAATCTCAGAGTAATTCAGAGTTGTTCCTCCAGTCCATGTGCAACAGTTCTCGGACCTGCACATGTGTATGCACTCCGTTATGCCCTCATAATCTCGGAGTAATTCAGAGTTGTTCCTCCAAGACATGTGTAACATTCCTCGGACCTCCACATGTTTATACACTCCGTTACACCCTCATAATCTCGGAGTAATTCAGAGTTGTTCCTCCAGTCCATGTGCAACAGTTCTCGGACCTGCACATGTGTATGCACTCCGTTATGCCCTCATAATCTCGGAGTAATTCAGAGTTGTTCCTCCAGAACATGCACAACAGTTCTCGGACCTGCACATGTGTATGCACTCCGTTATGCCCTCATAATCTTGGAGTAATTCGGAGTTGTTCCTCCAGGACATGTGTAACATTCCTCGGACCTGCACATGTTTATGCACTCTGTTATGCCCTCATAATCTCGGAGTAATTCAGAGTTGTTCCTCCAGTCCATGTGCAACAGTTCTCGGACCTGCACATGTTTATGCACTCCGTTATGCCCTCATAATCTCGGAGTAATTCAGAGTTGTTCCTCCAGTCCATGTGCAACAGTTCTCGGACCTGCACATGTGTATGCACTCCGTTATGCCCTCATAATCTCGGAGTAATTCAGAGTTGTTCCTCCAGGACATGTGTAACATTCCTCGGACCTGCACATGTTTATACACTCCATTACACCCTCATAATCTCGGAGTAATTCAGAGTTGTTCCTCCAGAACATGTGCAACAGTTCTCGGACCTGCACATGTGTATGCACTCCGTTATGCCCTCATAATCTTGGAGTAATTCGGAGTTGTTCCTCCAGGACATGTGTAACATTCCTCGGACCTGCACATGTTTATGCACTCCATTATGCCCTCATAATCTTGGAGTAATTTGGAGTTGTTCCTCCAGTCTATGTGCAACAGTTCTCGGACCTGCACATGTTTATACACTCCGTTACACCCTCATAATCTCGGAGTAATTCAGAGTTGTTCCTCCAGTCCATGTGTAACATTCCTCGGACCTGCAAACCTCCATTATGCCCTCATAATCTCAGAGTGCTTCAGAGTTGTTCCTCCAGGACATATGCAACATTTCTCGGACCTGCACCTGTTTACACACTCCATTACACCCTTATAATCTCAGAGTGTTTTGGAGTTGTTCCTCCAGTGCATGTGCAATATTCCTCGGATCTGCACATGTTTACGCACTCCATTATGCACACACAATCTCGGAGTGTTTCCCCCAGAATCTAGCTCTGGGGCAATCATTTTTGGACACCTGGAAGTGCCTATGCAGTCTCAGGCATACTCCTTCGGAGTACAGCTCCAGAGTAAATATCTCCGAGCCGACATCGGTTGGCCCATGAGTTTCGGAAGAATCTCCAGGTGTCGGCCGACATCGGCTGGCCCATGACATATGAAAGACTCTCACCGTCGGTTGGCCCATGAATAATGGAAGTCACTCCGGACCATTGGCTGGGACCTCCCAACACCCCGAGGTCCCGCTTGTACATGGGGGATCCGTCGGTGTTAAGCGAGTAGGGGGTCTCGCGTGGGTCGTCAGTGTCTGTGGTGGAGGAAATGAGGGGGTGCGTAGCTGGGTAGTCGTTGGGAGCGTCCTCGTCCAGTCCCCAGTCTGCTGTATCAGGCGCCGATGCCTCAGCTGCTGCTGCCTCAGCTGCTGCTGCCTCAGCTGCTGCTGCCTCAGCTGCTGCTGCCTCAGCTGCTGCTGCCTCAGCTGCTGCTGCCTCAGCTGCTGCTGCCTCAGCTGCTGCTAGCCTCAGCTGCTGCTGCCTCAGCTGCTGCTGCCTCAGCTGCTGCTGCCTCAGCTGCTGCTGCCTCAGCTGCTGCTGCCTCAGCTGCTGCTGCCTCAGCTGCTGCTGCCTCAGCTGCTGCTGCCTCACTGCTGCTGCCCTCAGCTGCTGCTGCCTCAGCTGCTGCTGCCTCAGCTGCTGCTGCCTCAGCTGCTGCTGCCTCAGCTGCTGCTGCCTCAGCTGCTGCTGCCTCAGCTGCTGCTGCCTCAGCTGCTGCTGCCTCAGCTGCTGCTGCCTCAGCTGCTGCTGCCTCAGCTGCTGCTGCCTCAGCTGCTGCTGCCTCAGCTGCTGCTGCCTCAGCTGCTGCTGCCTCAGCTGCTGCTGCCTCAGCTGCTGCTGCCTCAGCTGCTGCTGCCTCAGCTGCTGCTGCCTCAGCTGCTGCTGCCTCAGCTGCTGCTGCCTCAGCTGCTGCTGCCTCAGCTGTGCCCTCCGCAGTTGCTCGTCCCTCCACTCCTTCACTACCTCCTTCCACAGCCGCACGGGCCCGAACTCGGTGTGATACTTGGACAGGTTCACCGTCACCGTATCCATCAGGGTGTGAAATGAGGCTATCTGCGGCCTGGCCCTCGAGTAGGGCACGCTCTTCTTCTTCTGTGACCGCCTCGTAGGCAAGAGGCTGCGCACCGGGGGAGTCGACGTTTCCTCCGGCGGTGGGGTCTGGGAAGGCTCGGAGGACAGTGAGGGCGTCCTCGCGGGTGACGGGCCCATGGGCGGTGGACAGGGCCTTGGTGACGGTGTCAATGGTGGACTGCGACGGGAGAGAGCAGGAGGACATGGTGCGAAGGTAGACAGGATGGGAGTAGGTAGCAGGAGTTGCTGGGGGACTTAGCTCGTAGTGGGCTCTTCTTATATGCGTCTCCCTGGTGGGGTTTAATGCTTTGAAGTCCCGGACGGCCTGGTCGGCGAATACTTCGCTCCGGTCGACCCACTGGTTCTCCGAGTCGGGGTATCCTTTCCATTTCACGAGGTACTGCAGTTTCCGCGTTCTTCCAAATCTTCGTGAGTCCAGAATCTTCTCGACCTCGTACTCTTCTTCGCCTTCTACCAGATCTGGTGGTGGGCGCTGGTAGTTAGGCCCATGTGTTGCGGTCTCGTGGTATCTGGTGAGAAGATCGGTGTGGAACACCGGGTGGATACTCCACTGTGTGGGAAGTTCGAGGCGATAGTTGACAGAGGACATCACCTGTGCGACCCTAAAGGGGCCATGTCTTTTGGGCGCAAGCTTGGTGGTTGGCTGGTTGGTGCGCAGGTGGCGTCCTTCCAGCCACACGAGGTCCCCTTCTTTGTACTTGGGCGTATCTTTGTGCTTGACCCATGACTTCTGTGCCTTGATGAGGAGGGCCTTGGCCTGCGCTCTGGCCTCTTGGAATTGGTCGATTCTCAGCGCTACTTGGGGTATGGGCGATGGCCTATCAATCCAATCAGCGCGCGGATTGTACCCCATTAGGAGGTAGAAAGGGGACTTCCTCGTGGTTTCATGGGGCCAGTTGTTGTGCGTGAATTCTGCTATAGGGAGATAGGTCGCCCAGTTGTCTTGTCTCTCATTGGTCCAGAAGCGGAGATACTGTTCGAGCCACTGGTTAGTCCGTTCTGACTGTCCATCTGTTCGGGGGTGATAGGCGGTGGAGACGTTCTGCGAAATCCCCAGGATCTTGCATAGTTCTCGCGTGAATTTGGATGTGAAGCGTGGGTCTCTGTCACTGATAACTTTGGAGGGGAGTCCGAATCGTAGGAAGACATGCTTAGCGTATAGAGCAGCGGTTCCTTCTGCGGTGATCTCTTCTTGACAGGGGATGAAGACGGCCGCCTTAGTGCAGTCATGATCCGTGATGGTGAGGATTGAATCGAATCCCTGCGACTGGGGTAACTTGGTGATGAAGTCGAGGGCGATGGTTTCGAAGGGGAGTGCCTCAGGGTTTGGATAGATCGGGGACAGTGGCGCTCGAGTTGGTCGGTTGTTGGCCTTGTGTCTCTGACACTCGGCGCATCCTTTGACATAGTCTAACACGTCCTGGGCGAGGTTTGGCCACCAGTAGGAGCGTCCTACTAATTGCGAGGTTTTGTTGATACCTGGGTGTCCGTAAACCGGTGGTGTGTGGTGCGCAGAGATGATACTTCTCTTGTCATATAGTCCGCCAGTCACCACTCGTCTTCCGTCTTTATACCAGGTGCCTTCGATCTTTTTCAGCCGGTGTGGGTCTATCCATGGGCGAAGGTAGCCCTCGTCTTGATAGTACGTTGCGTCTGGTCGCTCCATCTCTCCGGGTTCTATTGTCAGGGTGTTTGGCATGACAGCCTCGACTTGTGTGGCTCGCACGAAGAGCGCGTCGGGGAGGACCACTACGTCCTTGTTGTCGTCACCCCCTTGGTCGTAGTCCGGTCTTCGGGAGAGTGCGTCTGCTCTTCCGTTGGCTGCGCCTTTGATGTGGTGAATCTCAAAGTCGTATTCGGATAGTTCTAGTACTTCCCTTGCGATGCGTCTGCTTATTCTTTGTGGCGACCTCCAGTATTGCAGGTTGAGGTGGTCAGAGAATACCTTGGTTTTGTGTGGAGAGCCTGCGAGTAGGGGTCTCCAGTGGCGGAAGGCTTTGACGATGGCTAATAGTTCCAGGTCATAGATGTCGTAGTTGCGTTCTGCTTCATTGAGCGTCGCGGAGTAATAGCCTATGGGGTGTCGTTTACCGTCCTCTTTGCATTGTAGGAGTACGGCACCCACCGCGAAGCCCAATGCGTCCACCTCCATCTCAAATTGTTCCGTGAGGTCCGGGTGTGCCAGCACTGGTTCGCTTGTGACCAGGGTCTTGAGCTTCGTAAAGGCGTCTTCTTCTGTTTGTCCCCACTGCCACTCTGTGTCTTTCTGCGTTAATCGGTTCAGTGGTCGTGCGTATGTGGCGAATCCCCTGATGAAGAGGCGGTAAAAGTTGCAGAACCCGAGAAAAGAGCGGACCTGTTTGACCATGGTTGGTGTTGGCCAGTTGCGGATGCCGGCGACTTTAACAGGGTCCATGCGTGTCACCCCCTTTTCAAGGATTACCCCCAGGTAATCGATCGCCGGTGCATGGAAGACGCATTTCTCTGGTTTAAAGTACAAGTCATTGTCCTTTGCGATCTGGAGTATGTCACGTACGGCTGCGATGTGGCCCGCTCGGCCGTTTCGGGATGCGATGCCGATGTCATCCATGTAGACGCGAATGGTGGTGCCCAGCAGCTCGTGTTTGTTGATGGTGGGGCCACAGAGGGAGTCCATCATGTCCTGGAAGGTGGCTGGCGAGTTGGTGAGGCCAAAGTACATGACGAGTGGTTCGAAGAACCCGTGGCGCGTTTTGAAGGCGGCTTTTCTTCGTCGCCTTGCTTGATGCGGACGTTGTTATATCCCCAGCGGACGTCGAGTTTAGTGTAGATGTCCGTGTTTCCCAAGTCCGTGATGAGCTCCTGTATGAGCGGTAGGGGGTACTGATTACGAACGGTGAACGAGTTGATCTTTCGGTAGTCTTGGACTGGTCGCAGTTTCCCATCCTTCTTCTTGACGAAGAAAAAGGATGATGCGTAGGGGGATTTCGATGGTCGGATGTACCCCTTCTCCAGTTGCTCGTCAAGGAATTTGCGAAGGGCGATGTCTTCGTCGCGTGACATAGGATAGATCTTGCAGTCGATGGCGGTTGGGGCGTCCTTTCTGAACTCGATGGCATGGTCCCAAGGTCGCGAGGGTGGGAAGCGATGTGATTCCTCTTCGCTGAACACCTTCGCGAAGTCCGCGTACTCTTCTGGGATCTCTGTTGTGCCGGTGAATTGTTGTGCTTCGATGGCCAGCTCTGTGGCAGTGGTGCGTGCCCTAACTGTCTCCCATTCGTCGTAGAGCTGTTGTACGGCGTGACGTTTCTCCTCTTCGGTGAACTCGGTAGGGGCGAACGCGATTGTTACCCCTCGCTTCTCTGGGTGTGTGGTTCGGAGGACCACTGGGTAGGCGTCTTCTTTGATGACGGCGTGTTGCCAGCTAATCTGTGGTTCGTAGGCGGCCAGCCATGGGTAGCCGAGGACGATGTCCTCGTTCCCCGTATCTGTGAGTAGGAACCTCATCGTTTTGTGGGTTCCCTTGGTCTGTACGTCGAGATCTGCGCAGTGCGTGATCAGTCCTGCTTTGTTCTCGGAGTTATCGATGTTCCATATCTTTTTGGGGGTCTCTAGTTCTTTGAGACCAATCCCCATTCGTTTCGCAAACGCGGGTTTAATGAAGCTGTCTGTGGCTCCCGAGTCCACCAGTGCTTTTACTTCGGCCATGTTGTAACTTGTTCGAACGGAAACTGGAATTCTCAACGATCGGTAGCGTGTGATTATTACAGAGTTACAACGGAGCGCCCTTACCCAGGCCGACGGGTTCAGGCGTTTGGAAAACCCTCTTTTCCCCATAGTTCTTGGAGGACCAGATCCTTTACTTCATCTGGCGCTCCGGCTACTCCCTGGAGCCACTCCTGGGCTTGTTGTTGCGGAGTTACCGCTGCGCGTGCTTGTACTCTTGGTTCTTGAGTGTAGTAGTCTGTTTCTGACCTCCTACTGTTGCTGCCCTGCGCGTTGTTTCGATGCTGTGGGCAGTCGCGACTGAAGTGTCCCTTCTGGTTACAGGTGTAGCAGATTACTTCCCTTGCGTCTCGGGGTGGCCCTCTTCCTCTGCCTTGTCCCCTTGGTCCTCCTCTGGGCGGATAGGGTGGCCGTTGTCGGTCGAGTATAAACTCTGCTCCGGCGAGTCTTCCCTGTGCGTCTTCTGCTTCCGCACCTCGTGCCCGCGTTCTATCTGCGGAGGTGTCCATTGCGTTGGGGTTTTGGTGATGGGGGAGGTTCCTCAGCGTCCATCCGCTCTGGGGGTTCCCCCACGGGCTAGGGCGTGGAGTAGCTCTCGGAGTGGGTGTCTTTAACAAATTAAGACGTGCCTGTAGGTGCATGTACTGTTGTTGCTTCTTCATCGCTGCTTGTTTCCATGCTTCAAACGTGGCGGGTTCGTACTGTTCGTAGACCTTGGCGAATAACGCTCTCGGTAGTCCTGCCGTGAACAGGTCCAGTGTTTGAGGGGCGTCGAGGTTGTAGTCAGCTTGTCGGGCTAGGCGTTCAAAGGTAGCCACGTAGCTGTCAATGTCCCCGTCCTTCATGTGGACGCCCTTGCGCAGCTCCGCCTGCGCCTGCTCCTTTTCCATGGTGTTGGCGAATCGTCTGGTGAAGGCGCGAAGGGTCTCTTCCCAGAGGCGCCGGGTGTGTTCGGGGAATCCAGCCTCTGTCTGGCGCATCAGCCAGTCGGTCATGTACATCACCCATTCGTTGACTGTCTCCCCCTGGATGTAGCCGAGGAAGAGGAGTGATCGGCGGTAGTAGTTGCGCATGATGTCGCTCGTACTGTTGACTCCTTGATAGAGGTTCCACTGTGCTCTGAACTGCAGGGCCTTGGTGCGGTCTCCGTTGAAGACCATAGGCGGGTTGCCTTGGAGTCTATCTGACGATCGAGGTGGGTTACCTATGGGAGCCATCCCTGGGAATCCGCCTCCTCCGGGTGGTCCTCCTCCGCCTCCGTGTCCTCCGCCTCCTCCGTGCGGGTGGCCTCCATCTGGGCCTCTTCTAGGTGGTCCTCCTCCTTCGGGAGGGTCTGGTTCGTCAGGTCCGATGGCCCTCATGAGAGCCGCGTCGTCTGCGGTCATCCGATGTCCTGTGCCAGGGTCGATGGGGAGTAGGTCTTCTGGGACTCCGTCTTGCGGTAGTTGTACCGGGTCCACTTGAAGTGCGTATGTTGGTTCTAACTGGGTGGTTGTCATCTCATCTGGCGGATGAACGATGATCTGCTCAGCTTGGGGTGCTTCGTTAAGCGTAATCCCTCCTGCTAGGTTTGCTAGTTCTTCTTCTTCCTCCGCGTTCACCTGGGAGAGGTGATCTTCTTCTGACTCTTCGCTGCTTCGGTCTGATCCGGAGCCCTCTTCTTCTGTGGTGCTTGTGGTAACCGCACCGTCGATGGGTCCCACTCTTGCTTGGGGAACTACTTCGCTTTCTAGGATATCGCACCGATATTCTCGTGTGGTTGGTCTGACCACCGTTCGTACTCCTGTGTCGTTTGTTGCGAGTATACACCAACAAGTATGTTCGAAGTTGAACTCAACTGGGTAGAATCGACTTGGTCGATTAGGGAAGTCAACGAAGTATCCGGTTTCTCCTCTGTGTGTCCTCCACCTAGCAGCCTTTAAGTAGCGCGTGGGGACATTCCTTTCTCCTCTGCTTGGGATGATATATGATTGGACTTGATTCCAGTCCCACCGATCTCTCGTTGTGGACGCCACTGTGTCGTTGGTGAGGGTAGCTTGGTCTTAATGTTGCGTTAGGCCCGTCCTAACGGTGCTCGACTTGAGCGGGGACAGAGTGGCGAGGTTGGCGGAGAGCGACTTAGCGAATATGAGTACACGTCCTCAGAAGGAACGTGACTGCTACTAGCACTGGGGCGAAGTCCACCAGGCGCACGTGCTGCTGGGCGATCTGCCTGATCAAGGCCAGACGCGATAGGAGACAAAGAACAAGAAGGATGCAGACAAGGAGAGAAGGGAGCAGGATTGGATAAGGATTCAAGAAGACCAAGCTAAGGAGCTCGGTCTTCGCACCACCCACTAGTTATACAATTGACGAGGAGCTTTGAAGCTCCTCCTGAACGTAAGGTACCCTGTAGCAATAGTAGCTCGAACCCTACTACGACTATCCTAGGTATGAGTCAACTCCGTACCATGTGATATCCGAAACAACGCTGACTGAGACGACTGTCCCTGACTAATACTAGGGTAGTCAGAACCCCGTGAGACTGCAGTCTGTACCGATGAGTCCGATCGCAACACGTACCGACAAGCACGTTCGCCACGCAACGACCATGCGTATGGCCTCCTCAACGTCAGCCGGTTGAAGTGACTTTCGTCAGCGAACACGAGTTGTTCCGGGCGAAAGTGTGCGTTGATGAGGTCCTTGAACTCTTGCCGGTCTTGCTCGTTTCGCTCTAGAGCGTGCCGCGTGATCTACAAAGTCGATGGTGAGGATATTGCAACAACCAAATGGAGAACTCGAAGACGCACCATTTTCATAGTATAACCCTCCCTTTGGAGGGAACGCGCGACTGTTTGCACCGATGCCTCAATATTGCAGACCTCACAAAGTTCGGTCTGCAACTCGGTGAGGGCAAGGTCGGGCCGACGTTCAACGCAATCACAAAGGAACTAGATTGGTGAGACAACACCCAATGTGAGAGATGTTATGAGGGCATACCTTTCTATCTATTGCAGTGAGGACGCGCGGCCGACCTGGAACAATTGGCTTGCGCGAAACTTCTCCTCCGGTTTCGCGGTATGTACTTCGCAGTCGCTTGATGGATCGCACACTGATTCCGGTGAATTCGTGGATCTCAGAGTCGCGGAGACCTTGGACGGACATAGAAAGAGCCATTTGCTTGAGCTCATCAGAGATATGACGGCCGACCATGTGGGGGAGACGGAGGGAGGTTGCGCGGTAGGGATAGTGGAGGGGGGGAAATGTTGCCGGGGTGGTAGATAACCTAAACATTGCAGGCACCTTGGCCGCGTGCCGTCCCAGCGCCCAGGATAACTCCAGGATAACTATTTGATACCTCGAATAACTATTTAATAACTACATATTTGCGAGATACCATATTTCCTGAGAATTTCAAACTATACTTAAATATGAACCCCGCACATCAAATTTGGAGGTCAGCTGTGTGTGTAATTTGCGGAGGGGCCCCCCATTATGGATTTAGCTGTACCTTGATTACACATCTCAGGTACAGCCGTGCAAATAATTATCTAGACCTGCCAGATTCCTATGGGAAGTCACCCAGTAACTGAGTTACTATAAACGTCGGCTATTCTGAAATCTGTTCAATGCCCGCTTACTGTAATCCCGTTTAGGGGCGGTTACAGTACTATAAGTTGCTTATTACTTGATTGAATAAGCGAAAAATTAAGCGAGTGTCGCTTTTTTGCTGATGACTCGTAACTCTCGCAAAGTTTTTTTTTTTGGAGTCCGCAATTTCTGCTGACTCAATTGTCATGACATCCACGCAAATTACGGAAACGCCTCGAAACCAGAAAGCACAAAAAATAATTGCAGCCCTGTAATCGCCATGATGAAGATGGCGGGGAGGTCCTCGTCTTGCACATATTATCGCTCACTAATCACTGCCATTTCAGGCCATTTCACACCCCATTCGTCTGACATGCACCCCATCAACACGTCAACCTCAGCAATAGCAACAATCTGAATTATTTCAAGTTTACCCGACTCGGTGTTAGTACGAGCCCCAAGCGGATCTTCTACATGTACGTCCCAGGCTTCAGTCCTCACTTGCTAGCCCGAGCTTATCTCTCGTGTTCTCGCATCTGCCCACAGCCCATGGCCATCGCCCACAAGGTCACGACTTGCAAATCTGCGGACCCGCTTCCACCTACACCCTCTGCTATCGTGCACAGCTCGCCCCATCTATGTCTTACGATATGCCTCCACCCCATCCATGCGGACATTTGTGGATCAGACGATGCGTGCACTCGTGCCGGCGGAGCCCCAGAGGAGCCACCCATACCAGTGAGCTTGCGTCTTGTCCTGTATTCACCGAAGGCTGGAAGCTGATCGTCACTGAGCTTCTCCATCAGCAAAGGTGGTCACCAGTGCAAGACAACGACCTCGGCAGCACTGATGAACCTCAACATGCTCTACAAGGTGCACACGACGCTTATGCCTCGCGCGTGCCCCCCAGGAGTGGACTGGCTCAGTTCATCTGGTCGTCGTCGAGATCTGCACTTCAACCTGTCAATTGTAATATTCAACAACACACGTATCCTCTCTCCCTTTTCCTTACTTTCACGTTTACTGTCTCACGTCTGTCTAGTGCCAGTGAACTTGTACGACGGTTGTATCATCTTCAACTTCATCGGGCAGGGGCTGCATGGGTTTAGGACCTTTCCGTCCAAGGACGACTCGCAGACCCACGCATGACTACCAGCGCGGTGGAAACTAGGCGACAGGGCAATCACAACAGCGGCGACGACCGCAACAGTGGCGACGACAGCTGCAGTGGTGACTACAACGACGTGCCTACAATTATGGTGATGACTACGTCGTGGTCATGACGATCACGCCGCATGACATCACACGTGTTTGTGTGCTACTGTATTCAGCGGAGTTTAAATTGGATTTGCTCTGTCGAACTGCTCCTGTCGAACTAACTGCTCCGACTCATCGCTTGCACCTCCTGAAACAATGGAAAGGTGTGTTGCAGTCCACAACGTTGGGGTTCAAACGTTCAATTTTCACACTTATCCAGCATAGTCGAAAAAGACTTTTTCATCAAAGGGTATAAAATCGATCGCGAAAAACTCCTTGCCAACTTTCGTACCACCGAAAAAGACCCCGAAAATGTCAGATTTTTGCAACTTTGGAAACACTTTCCAGAACCTTTCCTTTACATCGCACCTGGGAAGGAACCGGAAGGGAACCATGTCAACTTAGTGGTTGTCTTAGCCGATGGAGACAACAGAGACGCGGTGGAACGGAAGCCTGTGGTGGACATAGACGAGAAATACTTGAATGTTTTCACTAAAGGGGTATGGGTCAAATACCGTTGATGTTGAGAAGCGAAAGTGGTTTGTACTCTCCGGCCTATGATTTGTGTCCAATGCCAGTGAAGCGCGTTAGTGTGAGAGCATCTGTTTGTTAAGCAAAGTTCACCTCGATCCTATCTCTGCAATCTTCTTGTTGCTCCGAGTCTTATGTACGAACTACGCTTTCTGTGATCCTCTAGTCACCTTCCAAGTCGCCCAGCCGCCGCCCTTCGTTCTCGACTCGTTATCATTCCAGTGCACTGTTCCCATTCTTCAGTCAGTCTCGTTACCTCGTTCATCTCAGTGAGTGCATTTGGATCCTCCATTGGAGAGTATGCAACTCGCACTTGGTCCTTTTTCTTCTTCCCCCCAACACTCGCTCACATTCATGAGCTTTGTCAAGTTACGGCCATTCTTACAATCCCGGTGGTAAAAGTTCGGACTCTCAGCGCGCCGCTCAACTCTCCCGCGGCGCACCGTGGGCTCTGGAGTGCACTCTTGCGTCACTCTATTCTTTCTTTCGTTTTTGCTGACACCCTCAGGCGAGTCCCGCGCGACATGCCGCAACGAGAGTCGGGGCGGGCTCTATTGCGAACCACGCTCTCTCTGGTTAGCGTGAGCATTGGCGCGCTGCAGCTCATGGAAAATGAGAAGATGAAACGTTAGGCGTTCGAGCGCAAGCAGCGGCATGTCGCAGAGCTCGGGCACGGGTGGACGACAGATGACGGACGACGACAAGTTGCTGCATCTTCTCCCTTCTGCGCGGATGACTCGCGCGCTTTCGTCCGCGCGTCGTATGTTTCATAGGCGGGGATATGGCTGCACGTCGAGCGCGCGCTCAAGCTCAAAGGCGATGCGGCCGGGAATCAGAGTGCCGGAATCCGCGAGGATCTGACGTAGGCGCCCATTCCCACGGCTAGCCTGCTGCCAAGACTGCGGTGGCGCCGAAAGATGGACGATCCGCTTATTTCCATTCGGTGGGCGATGCCCCGGTTATTGCAGACATGGAACGGCCACCAAAGGCCGAACCGGAATGTCTTAGTTGCTGTGGGGTGGTGGTTAAGCGGGAGGAGAGCGGAAGCGACGTTTCGTCCAAGCTGTCTGAAGTCGTGGAAACAGCGAACGCCGCGCCCCTATCACCGTCGATGCGGCACGATGATCCCCGACCCGCCTCAAAGAAGGCTAAAGTGCTGCCGGCACCAGCGTTTGCATACGGACTGCAGCCCTTCAGAGCGGTACACGACACGATGCCTCACGTAAGAAATTCCCCTATGAAATTATTATGTTTGACGGCTTCATTACCCTAGTCCACGAGCGTCAGCGAAACACTCTTCTGCGTCTTTCTGAGCACGTCTGGTCGCGTCGTGAGCCACCAAGTACGTGTACCAGTATGTGCGTGCGAATGTTAGCTGATGGGACCCACTCCACAGCGCGATGATAAAGTAGCGCTGTTCAAGGTGCTAAGAGAAGATCTTGAGCACATCAAGGCCGGCACTCTCGATACGGGATACGGGATCCATGCGGGCCATCCGTTTACTGGAAGACAGCTGTACTCTTTCACATACTATATGACCCCGCCAGGACGGGGTTTGGTTGGACAAAGCATGGTTTCTTCCCACTACGCCGAGGCCACCATCGCCATTTTCTCGACATAGTACTGTAAGTGCTGCTGTTCGGACCGGAATTCAATGACGTTTCTCACGAAGGTAGCTTGGAAAGAGTCAGTAGCCGCGGGACTGTCGCTTTCGATTGGAATCCCGAATAGGTCTGTGGAAAGCATGGGCTTGTCCTTCGTGCCTTGTGTGGGACGACTGCGGAGAGGTGGGGGTATGCACATGGACGTGATGTTCTTCCTCACGCATCCTGTATTAGTACCGTATTTTGGGATCTATGACTTGACCACGTTAGTGTAGGGATCCTTTCGAAAGTCTTTTGCCTCTTCTCTAGTAACTCTTAACACGTTGTCTCACCGTGTAATGGATGAAATTATAATTGAGACGAGATTCACGTTGAGAGGGAAAGGTAGCTGCCAGATAGGTGATGTGGAGATAAAAATGAAGCCTCACGGACTACTCTTTTCTCTTAACTGTAGTGGGTACTCGCTGTGACCGGTCTGTAACTCTGTTATGTATCCCGGAATAGAAATGGATCGAAAAAAAAAAAAAAAAAGAGATAGATAGAAATGAAGCAAACAGGGTATCCTATATAAATACCAACGCCGAATATCAGTCTAACTACGAGATAACACACCCGAAGTTTTCTGAGGCCAAGTAAGTTGAGTAAGTTGTCAGAATAGTGTGTACACTGAAAAATTGGACAATTTACCAAAGACACGCAGTTCAAGCGCCATAATGCACAAAGTTAACCCATCGTTCCAAGGTAATCCCTCTTTTCTTCCTCAGCTTCTGAGTGGCGTCCCGCAGTGCACGGGCAGATCGCTCATAGTACGGCACCCCTGCGTCTTGGTTACTAGATAATAGCGACTTGTAGAAGCTCTTGGCCAGGTCTCGCCCGTCCGTGTCTGCCATTTCCCACATAGTCCCGACGACGCTTCGGAATCCACAATACTGCATCGCGGCAGTAAGGTGAAGCGCCTCGTCAGCGATGCTGTCTTCCGTGATTTCTGCGGCGTGACAGCAAGAAAGAAACGCGAATTCGGCATCCGGCAGTCGAGACCGTACAATGTCCAGGAGCGTGAGACGCGAGCTCCCGTGAAGTTTGAACGAAGCTTCGAACGGCTTCCCTGTCTCCAGCATTCCATGGCATGCGAAGTGAGCAAAGTGACTGCCCCGGAGGCCCTCGATCACGGAAGAGGGCGTGGCCGTACTCGAGACAAGATCCGCCACCGTGACCCGTGCTTCGAGCGACCGTATGACTTTCATTTCTCCCCACACGCCTGGAAGGGAATCGTCTGGCTGGGCAACGAGGAGTAGCGAGGGCTTTTCCTGTATCTGTGTCTTTGCATTGCGAGACTCGATGAGGGCAGAGAGAGATGGCGTATATGAAGGGATGTACAAATCCGAGAAATACTGCTCGTTGGAAGCATCGCACGATGGCATTGGGCCCATCGCATGGAGAGGAAGAGAACAGAAAACCGAGGTTGGGCACCACCAGATTCGAGATTGCTCCGGTACGCCTAACAACCGAAGCTTCTCGATGACGGGTTCTCCCACAAGCTTGTAGAGGTCCTTGAGTACAGTACACAGGGCATCCTTGTATTCGGCAGAATCTAGACCGTGCTTCCGCGCCTCGACTAACTCGTCGCGTAGTTTGTTTGCGCGATCGTAGAAATCAGTAGAAGTAGGAATGACGCAAGGCAGGGAATCATGGAAGAGCACGACGATATCAGAGCGCCATTTGCAATGGTTGATAATAATGACGGGGCCACGTGAGGCAGCGGAACGGAGAGCGGCGAACGATGGCGCCTTCAAGAATCCCTCCGACCCTGGTCGGCTTTGGATCTGTGAAATCAGTGCACCCCGCTCCTTTACTAGCTTCCGCTGCTTAACCACGAGCCGACCGAATGGGTCAGTCCAATCTCTACCTCGAGCGACGCCATCTTCGATTTCTGGCTTCCCACTCGGTGTGATAGATATGGTCATCGCCTCGAGTTCTCGATTTATCTCGGCAAATCTCTTTGCCAACGGCGAGTCTTCAAGAAATTGGGCCACCGGGTTACGAAGGCCACGCATCTCGGACCAAAGTAGTGCTCGCCCTTGTTCCAGTGTCTCAACTGCCTCTTTGAATAGACCTAAATCTATCTGAAATGATGCGAAGTCGAGTGGCATGCTCTGACAACCTCCACCGCCCATTTCGACGAGACGAGTGTGCTGAATGGATATTGTCGGAGCGAAGGACAAGGACATTTGCATTGACGTCATTGCCCTCTTATAGGCAGTCAAGGCAGAGGGATGATTGATATGTCGCGCAAGGAGGGCCCACGCACATGCAAGCCGGAATCGGTCGGGTTCCCGCGCGTATTGATCATCAATGGCCAACGACATTAATCGTATGGCTTCATGTGGTTCCTCTGCTCGACTAAGCAACTGCGAGCGGGTAAGTAAAGATGAGACAAGCTGCTGAATCGCTTGAAAGTGAATGTGCTGTGCGTTTTTCAACCTGAGAATGTCATAGCCGAGGGTGATTGATTCATCGAGGTAATTGATCTTGTTGGTATGCTCGAATGCGAGGAGGAGGACGTTGCGCAAGGAACTAAGGGAACCGGCTCTCATCAAGTCGTTTGGATGGGTTGCACTGAGCCGCAGCCGGCTATACTTTATGGACTGTTCGATATCCGATATATCTTCGGTACGGAGAAACCGGGTCCAATACCAATCTGCAAGTCCACTGATAAGGCGTTTGTGGTCATCGATCATCGGAGGAGTGTTTGAAAGTAGTGCTTCGAGTTTCTGAATGTTGTCGTGTATGGCCGTCGTAGAATAGGTCTCCCGAACAGCGTCTAATCCAGTGAAAAGTCTTCCAGATTTTTCCAAGCTTTGAGAGGATGAAAGGTCGACAACTTGTGAAATAGAAGAATTCGCTTCTTCAAGGCTCTCAGCAAGACTGTAATCTCTAAAGCGCTGGCCGGAAAGGGTAGCCAAGGCCTCTGTGTACCGAAAACAAATCCTTTCATCGATGGAGGGCGAGCTGAGCTCGGCACGGAGACGCGATATTGCCATTTCAGAATATTCTGGATTCCGGAAGATGAGCGACCTGGTGAATGCGAACTGAGTGGAAAGTAAAGAAGCTAGACCCCGAATTGAATCCCGACACTCTCCAGGCCGATTGGGATAGAGGATCCTCTCCAAGAGCGCAGTTGCATCCTCATAATCGTCATTTGAATGAGTTTCGAAGAAGCGAACGTAGAGTATGTTGGCCAGCGCGAACAAGACGTCGGTTGAACCTGATGGGTACACTTTTATCGCGTCCCGTAGGCATTCAATGACCGCGTCTAGCGACTGGATGGATCTCCCCCGAATAAACTTGGCGTTGATAGTGTCGCACAAGGATATACAAGCAGCGAAGGGAAACTTTGTGGGTATGTTGGGGGCGAGGAGTTCGCGGCAGAGGGCCACCATCTCGTCGATATTCTGTGTCTCGTCCCCGGCTTCCGACTCAACCTGAGCGGCCAATACCTGGATAAGTTTTATCGTAATGTCGTTTCTGTAGACATAGAAGGATTCGAGGGGGAGTCCTCGGAGGTATCGGAGGTAATCGATAGCAATCTGGACGTCCTCGGCCTGTTTGAAATTCTGGAAGCGAATGAGGTAGTTGAGAAGAGCCAATGCGAGGTGAAAGCGAAGTATATTGACGGAAAGTCTGGTCCAGAAAACAGGCGGAAGTTTGACTGTCTCAGTGTAGTGGAAAATGAACTTGTCAAGATCTTCCTTCTGTTGCGACAGCTTATAGCGCGCTAATCGTAGCACCGCGAGAGTATGGACACAAATGATGCCTGAAAAATGGGATCGAGAGAACAGCGAAAGTAAAATCTGAACAATTTTGATGAGGCTGTCAAGAACAGCGATCGGGACTGTAGTATGGTGGACCGGGTGTCAATCACCAGCAATAGGACGGGAGTACTTGGGATATGCGGACCTACATTTGGGAGCCATGGTTCGATGCGTAATAAAAGTGAGAAATCGTGGGCCCAGTCTCTCGCCGGCGAGTTCAGTTAGACGATTTGGGTTACGAAGGGCTGGTGGGCAGACGAAGAGCCTTTCACTGGCACTGCTTGCAAATCACGCCTTAGCCGTGCACACCAAATGCTAGTGCGTTCACGCGGCGACAACACGAGTCGCACGTGTTCGCCCAGCCCTAAGCCCAATACCCAGAAAGGCTGTGCGAAGCCTAAGCACAAGTTGGTGAAGGCGGCCCCAATGGCCCAGCGGACACGACCTCACATCGACGTGTGAAGTGTTTGGAGAAAAAAACGTGAGTACAATAGATTTTGAGGTATGAGTCGAGCCTATGTAACAGCGGAGGCAAGAGTGGAGGTCCACAACTCCTCAAAAAGCATCCCGGGCCGGTGATCCGGAGGCCTCTTGCTCCTCCGGTAGAAACTCGCTCTTCCCCTCTCGCCCAAATATGAACCTGCGAACACGCGGCTACATCAGCACGGGCGCTTCGCAACCGTCGGTGCGCTAGTCCGTCCCTGACAGCCGCCCAACGCCTACTCATTCCGCTGAAGCGGTCGCGTCCTTTCGGTTCTCCCCAATTCCACTCCTGCCCCGCCCCTCGAGGTGTCGTTCTCAGGGTGACTAACCCGATATGCTCACCTCGCCGCCCGACTCGCATGTGGCGCACCGGGACTTTGAAGTGCGTTCGCCGTCCTTTTTTGGTTTGGTTTTTTTAGAAACTTTGGGCCCGCTAGGCGCGTTCCATACAACATTCAACGACGAGGGCTCAGCCAGGCTCTATCGTGCAACGTCGCTCGCGCTGGTTAGAGAGTGCAGATTCGCTGCAGTTCGTGGCATATTACAAGCAGGTGAAGAGCTAGCTTGGCGTTTGAGCTCAAGCAGTGACGCGGTGACGTGTCGCGAAGCTCGGATGCGCGTGGACGACGGACAACGTAAAACTGGTATCTATGCGTTCCCCATCTACCACGGTGTGAGCATGACTCGATTCCGCTTCAAAAGTTCGGTACTGCGCATACAGTCATGTCCGGCTTGTCGGACATTAGCGCGCTGTGCGCGACATACCCGTACCGGATCATTCGCTCACACATCCGTCTTCTGTCTGACAGTAGTTGGGCTTGTTCTCCAACATCGCCGACGACCGCTCATTTTCTGACACGTCCTTCGTGACCACCCCGCGGGCTCACATCGGGTTCCTTGACAACCTGTTCGGCTTTCTATAAGCTGGGTTTGACTCCTCTCCTGACTTCTCGCGGCTCGTTGAATAAAACGCGATTCAGGTGAGGTTCAGTTCGCGCGTTGGTGCCGTCCATTCATATGAGGGATCTGTGTACCACATAAGTGATATCGCAACAATATAACGAAATACTAAGCATATCTCGTCTAAATACCGACAAGTATTGGTCCGAGCACAACGACACAACATATCCTACAGGAGCCATCTTCTGAAAACTACTAAGCGCCAAAGTCGCGTATTCGCAGAAAATTGACACTCACCGAAGACGGTCAAGCGCCATAATGCACGAAGTTCACCCATCTCTCCAGCGTGATTCCTCTCTTCTTCCGAAGCTTCCGTGTCGCATCTCGCAGTGCTCCCGCGGATCGCTCATAATAAGGTACGTCTGCCCGTCGGCCAGAGAACAGAGACTTGTAGAAACTCTTGGCGAGGTCTCGTCCATCCGTATCAGCCATTGCCCACATGGTACCGACAACGCTTCGGAATCCACAGTACTGCATCGCCGCAGTAAGATGCAACGCCTCGTCGGCGATACTGTCTTCTGTGATTTCTGCGGTGTGGCAGCAAGAAAGGAATGCAAATTCCGCATCTGGGAGTCGAGACTGTACAATATCCAGTAATGTAAGACGCGAGCCCCCATGAAGCTTGAACGAAGCCTCGAACGGCTTTCCTATCTCCAGCTCCCCGTGACAAGCAAAGTGGGCAAACCGGTTGCCCCTGAGGCCCTCGACTACGGAGGAGGGTGTGGCCGCGCCTGAGACAAGGTTCGTAACCCGTGCGTTGAGTGCTTGTACGACGTTCATCTCGCCCCACACACCAGGAAGAGAATCGTCTGGTTGGGCAACAAGGAGTAACGATGGCTTGTCCAGCACCTGTGGGCGCGCCTTGCGGGATTCGGTGAGTGCGGAGAGCGATGGTGTATACGATGGGACATAGAGATCCGAGAAATATAATATCGGTCGGAAGTATCGCCCGATGGTATTGGGCCCATCGCGTGGAGAGGAAGGGAACAGAAGACGGAGGTCGGGCACCACCAGACCCGAGACTGCTCTGGTATGCCTAATAAATGAAGCCCATTGATGACTGGTTCTCCAACGAGCTCGTAGAGACCTTTCAATACGGAACATAGAGCGGCCTGGTATTTGTCAGAATAGAGACCATGCTTCCGTGCCTCAACTAGTTCATCCCGTAGTTTGTTTGCGCATTCGTAGAAATCACTGGCGGTGGAAATGGCGCGAGGCATGGAATTGAGGGTAAGAACCAAGATATCAGAGCGCCATCTACAATGATTGATAAGAATGATGGGGCCACACAAGGCAGCAGAGCGGAGGGTGGTGAATGACGGCGTCTTCAAGAATTCTTCCAATCCTGATCGACCTTGGATCTGTGAAATAAGCGCATCCCGCTCTTCGACTAATTTCTGCTGCTTTACTACAAGCCGACCGAATGGGTCTGTCCAGTCTCTATCTTGAGCGACGCCGTCCCCCATTTCTTGTCTTGCACTCGGTGTGACGGATATGGTCAGGCCCCCAAGCTCTTGATTGACCTCGGCGAATCTGTTTACCAATGGCGGGTCTTCCTCAGCGAGTTGGGCGATTGGGGTGCGAAGGCCACGCATCTCGGACCAAATTAATGCTCGCCCTTGTTCCAGTGTCTCAATGGCCTCCTCAAATCGACCTAAACTGATCTGGTAGGATGCGTAGTCGAGTGGCATGGTCTGACCATTCTGGCCCATTGCGACGAGATGAGCATGCTGAATCGATATCGTTGGAGCGAGGGACAAGGACTTCTGCATTGACGACATAGCGCTCTTGTAGGCAGTCAAGATAGAGGTGTGGCTGATAAGCCGCGCAAGAAAGGCCCACTTGCACGAAAGCTGGAATCGGTCGGGCTCCCATACGTATGGATCATCGATGGTCGACGCCATTAATCGTATGGCCTCATAGGAATCCTCCGTTCGACCGAGCAAATACCAACCGATAAGTAAAGATGAGGCAAGTTTTTCAATTGTTTGAAAGTGAATGTACCGTGCGTTTTTCAACTTGAGAACGTCGTAGTCGAGAATGATTGACTCATCGAGGTAGTCAGTCTTGATGGTATGCTTGAACGCGAGGAGGAGGACGTCGCTCAGGGAACTGAGAGAATTTGCTCTCATCTGGTCGTTGAGATGAGTTGAATCGAGTCGCAGCCGATTATAATTGATGGACTGTTCGATATCCGATATATCGTCGGTGCGGAAAAACTTGGCCTTACACCAATCTGCAAGATCCTTGAGGCAATCTCTATGGTATTTGGTCCCCGGAGGAGTATTTGAGAGCAGTACTTCAAGCTGCTGAATTTTCTCTTGTATGGCCGGCAAAGATTCTGTATCCCGAATAACGTTTAGTTTCGTGAAAAAACCCCTATATTTTTCCAAGCTTTGGGAGGATGAAAGGTCGACGACTTGCGACATATAGGACTGCGCTTCTTCAAGGCTCTCAGAGAGACTATAATCTCTAAAGCGCACTCCGGCACGGATAACTAAGGCCTCGGTGGCTCGAAGACGAAGCCTTGGATCGATGGATGACGAACTGAGCTCGGCACGGAGACGAGATATTGCCACTTCGGAATATTCTGAATTTTGGAAGATGGCCGATCTAATGAATGCGAGTAGAGTAACAAGTGACGAAAATAGACCCCGGACTACATCCGGACACTTTATGGGCTGATTGGGATCAAGCGTCCTTTCCAAGAGCGCTGCTGCTTCCTCATAATCATCATTTGACTGAGTTGCGGCGAAGCGAGTGCAGAGCATACTGGCCAGGGCGTACTTGACGTTATACGAACCTGGTGGGCACACCTTCACCGCGTCCCGTAGGCATTCAACGGCTTCGTCTAGTAAAGGGATAGACAGTCCTCGGTCGGATGTGGCATTGAAAGCCCGTTCCAAGGAGTTAAAAGTGTAATCGGGAAAGTCCGTCAATATGTCGGGGGAGGAGAGGAGTTCGCGGTAGAGGACCACCATTTCCTCGATATTACGTGTACCGTCACCGGCCGCCAACTGAACTTGAACGGCCAACGCCTGAATGAGTGTCGTTACAACCTCATTCCTGGGGGTGTTGAAAGATTCAAGGGCTAGTCCTCGGAGGTACTGGAGGTACTCGATAGAATACCTGACATCCTCCAATTGTGTGGACTCCTCGGAGCGACGTAGGAGGGCTAACGCGAGGCGAAAGAGAAGTTGGACAACATTGAGAAAACGTCTAGCCCGGGAAATGGGCGGAAGGAGGATCGCCTCAGTGAAGTGCAGAATGGACTTGTCAAGGTCTTCCTTCTGTCGTAACCGCCTATAACGCGCGAATCGCGCCATTGCGAGGATATGGACCCAGATGATACGCCTATCATCTGACCGACGGTACAGTGATAGAGACTTCTGAGCAATCGCGATGTAGTCGTCGGTATCGGTGATCGGGGCTGTAAGAAATGGGGATCAATTGCCGAAATCAGGACGGTTCGAACTTCGAACTCAGAGATTCGGGCTCACATTTTGGATCCATAGTGGGCCTTGTGGTGGGCCGTTTAAAGCGTGAGAATGAGAAATCGTGAGTCGCCTGAAAGTGTGTTAAACCCTTGGTTGAACCGTTGGGGTTGCAAAGTAAGAAGCCTGAATGGGAAAGACTTTGCACCGGCTCACAGGCCACGGATTCCGAGTTGCACTGCAAGAACACGAGGCGTACCTCGAGGCATACATTCGGCTTTAGCGCCTTCGAGATTGACCTCGTGATGTCATAGTGTAGGCGCCGGTAGGCTGTGATAATAGCGAAGTTGACCTACACTTCCGGTTTGTAGCGATTCCCTGTGAATACAGCCTGAGCGTATGCCAGTGACCACTAATGCCAGTGACCTTCATGGCCACGGAGGTCGCGAGACGGCTCTTCGGCGCCGTCTGGCAATATTTCCACTGACATGTGACAGGCGACGTCATGGTGCTACTCGACTTTTCCTCTTTCTTTTCCTCTTTGGGCGTGGCTACCCGTGCATACAACCAAACTCCACGGCACATCCGTCACCATCTTCGTCTATGCGCAGTTGTGTTCGTCATCGGCGTGACCTAGATTCGAAACGACATTCATAGTTAGAATTCCGAGTCTCAATGCCAGGTAGGTGTAAGAGACAACGATAGATCGGACGACTACTACGAATACCAACATCTAGCGGTCGTTTGACTCCATAACGCGGCATATCCCATCAGACTTGAGGCTTTCCGAGAATATGTGAGTGGCGAAATCATGCGCGCAGTAAATAGTCCAAACACTCACACTGCAGAAGGTCAAGCACCATAATGAACAAAATTTACCCATCTCTCTAGACTGATTCCTTCCTTTCTTCTCAGCTTCCGTGCTGCGTCCCGTAGCGCTCGTGCAGATCTTTCATAGTACGGGACACCCTGCTCTCTGCTCGAAAACAACGATTTGTAGAAGTTCTCAGCTAGGTCCCGACCATCTGTATCCGCCATTGCCCACATCGTCCCGACGACGCTTCGGAATCCACAGTACTGCATCGCTGCGGTGAGATGCAGTGCTTCATCGGCGATGCTCTTTTCGGTGATCTCCGCGGTGTGACAACAAGAGAGGAATGCGAATTCGGCATTCGGAAGTCGGGATCGCACGATGTCCAGAAGAGTAAGCTGCTCCCCGTCGTGAAGTTGGAAAGAAGCATCGAATGGCTCGCCTGTCTTCAAATTTCCATGACATGCGAAATGGGCGAACCGGTGATCTCGAAGGCCCTCGATTACAGAGGTAGGTGTGGCCCACATTAAGATAAGACTTTTGACTGGGACATTGAGCTTATACATGACCTCAATCTCTCCCCACACAGCCGGGAGAGACTGATCTGGTTGAGCAACAAGGAGCAACGATGGTTGGTCCAGCGCCTGCCCGCTTGGCTTGCGTAATTCGATGAGAGCGGAAAGGGATGGTGTATACGAAGGGATGTAGAGATCGGAGAAATACCGCTTGGAAGGTTTGGAAGGTCTGGGCATGTGATCTGAAGGAATTGGACCCATCGCGTGGAGGGGGAGAGAACAGAAGACCGACGTCGGGCACCACCAGACTCTGGATTGCTCCGGTATGCCCAATGCCTGAAGCCTTTCAAGGACTGGTTGGCCAACGAGTTCGTAGAGGTCCCTGAGTACAGAACGTAGAGCATTTTGGTATTTCGCGGAGTCGAGACCCGCCTTCCGCGCGTCCACCAACCTATCGCGCAAATTGTTTGCACAATCGTAGAAATCGTCGGCAGTCGGAATCAAAATTGGAGAAGAAGTGTGAAGGAGGATAAGGATATCTGACCGCCATTCGCAGTGATTGATAAGAATGACAGGACCACACGACGCGGCAGAGCGGAGAGTGGCGAATGACGGCGCCGTCAAGAATCCTTCCAGTCCTGGTCGGCCTTGGATCTGTGAGACCAGCGTATCCCGCTCCTCCACCAGTTTCTGCTGCCTTATTACAAGCCGACCGAATGGGTCAGTCCAATTCTTACTTTGAGGGACGCCATCTTCCATTTCTACTAATCTCGCACTCGGTGTGAGGGACGTGGTCAGCGCCTCGAGTTCTTGATTGATCTCGGCAAATCTTTTCGCCAACGGCGAGCCATCTTCAACGAATTGAGCCATCGGGGTACGAAGCTCACGCATCTCGGACCAAATTAACGCTCGCCCTTGCTCCAGTGTCTCAACGGCGTCCTCAATTTGACCTAAATCGATCTGATAGGATGCGTAGTCGAGCGGCACCCTCTGACATTTCTCGCCCATTGCGACGAGACGAGTGTGCTGAATGGATACCGTCGGAGCGAATGACAAGGACCTTCGCATTAATGACAATCCGCTCTTGTATGCTGTAGTGACAGAGGGATCCCGGATACGTCGCGCAAGAAGGGCCCAGATACATGAAAGTCGGAATCGGTCGGGTTCCTGTGCGTATTGATTATCAACGGCTAATAACATCAATCTTATGGCTTCATCGAGGTCCTCTCTTCGTCCAAGCAACCGCCAGCGAGTAAGTAGAGATAACACAAGCGACTGAATCGCGTTAAAGTGGCCATGCTGAGCACTTTTCAATTTGAGGATGTCATAGCCGACGTTGATTGATTCGTCGAGGTAGTTGATCTTGCTCGTTCTCTTGAATGCGAGGTGGAGGATGTCGCGCAGGGAACCGAGCGGGTTGATCCCCCACGGGTCACTGGGATGAGTTGCATCGAGCAGCAGCCGGCTATACTTGATGGACTCTTCGATATCTGATATATCGTTGGTGCATAAGAACTTGGTTTTATACCAATCTGCAAGTCCACTGATGAGAGGTTTGTGTCGTTCGGTCCCCGGAGGAGCGTCGGAGAGCAGTTCTTCGAGATGCCGAATTTTCTGCTGTATTAACGTCGTCGAATAAGTCTTCCGAACACCATCTGTTCCAACAAGAAATTCCCCAGATTTTTCCAGGCTTTGAGAGGATGAAAAGCCGGCAACTTGTGAAAGATAAGAATTCGCTTCTTCAAGGCTCTCGGTGAGACTGTAATCTCTGAAGCGCCCTCTGACAAGTATCGACAAGCCCTCAGTGGCGTGAAAACGGATCCCTTCATCGATGGAAGAAGAGCTGAGCAAGGCACGGACACGAGAAATTGCCATTTCGGTATTTTCTGGGTTCTCGAAGATGACCGATCTGACTAATGCGAGTGCAGAGGCAAGTGATGATGCCGAGCCCCGCATTGAATCCGGACACTCTCCAGGCAGATTGGGATCGAGGATCCTTTCCAAGAGCACAGTTGCTTCTTCATAATCATCATCTGAACGAGTTTTGAAGAAGCGAGTAGAGAGTTGGTCGGCCAGGGCGAACATGACTTCGTACGAACCCGGTGGGCATACTTTCACCGCGTCCCGTAGGCATTCAACGACTTCGTCGAGCAACGAGATGGGCCGTTCTCGGACGAATTCAGCGTTGACAGCCTGCTTCAAAGATTCAAAGGCGCCGACGGGAAAGTCCGCCGATAAGTCGAAGGTGAGGAGCTCGCGGCAGAGGACTAGCATCTCCTCGATATTCCGTGTCCCGTCACCAGTTTCCAACTCAACTTGAGCGGCCAACGCCTGAACAAGTGTTTTCATAACGTCGTTCCTGGGGATGTCGAAGGATTCAAGGGGAAGTCCTCGGAGGTACCGGAGGTACTCGATAGAGTACTTGACGTCCCCGGGCTGGTCAAAGTCCTCCGAGCGATCGAGGAGAGCTGACGCGAGGTCAAAGAGAAGTTGTACAACGTGGAGTGAAGGTCCAGCCCGTGAAACGGGCGGAAGGAAAATCGCCTCGGTGTAGTGTAGAATGGACTTGTCCAGGTCTTTCTTCTGTTGTGACAGCCCATAGCGCGAGAGTCGTGCCAGCGCGAGAGTTTGGACACCAGTGATGTGTGTTAAATGAGATCGAGGGTACCGGCGCAGTGAATTCTGAACAAAAGTGATGCTATCGTCGATATCAGCTATCGAGCCTGCGAGGAAAGGGATACAGTGTCAATTCCCAGCATCAGGGCGAATCAGAGTCAGGGATGATTAGAGCTTACGTTCGGGATCCATGGTTCAGGGGGTGAAGAAGAGGAATCGTCGGTCGTCTGAGAGTGGTTTTCAAAGGAAAAAGAGCCAGTGGGTACACGAAAGGACCTGGTTCGCAAACTGTTCATAAAACATTGGCACGGCAACAACACGACTGCGGCCCTCGGAGGCGCCAAATGAAAGGCCGTAGTCGATTCGCAAACTCACGCACAGCCTACGTGCTAGCCCTAATGGTTTGGCTTTTGCACGACCTGGTGGCACGCACTCCCATTGCAAGTGGTCGGTGGCGGCCAGGCATCATCAGGCCTTGGTCCCGGCAGTCACCTGTACCCGACCTCACCTCATCCTCATCTCAAGCCAAGCGATGACATCCCCGCCTCCATCCGAGTCCGCCGCTCTTGCATTCTGTCGTGCGCCCCGTGCCTGTGCACGCTAGTGCAGCGTATGGCCACGAACGACTCAGACCTTTCTGGCAGGCGCAGGTGTTTTGGTCATGGAGACTACAATCCCTGGTCCGTCTATTTTCCTCTCCCCTTCCTTGACTCGGCCTCGTTCTTGTTTCTACTGATATGTGATTTTTCCTTGCTCAGGAAGTCCAGGGCTCCCCGACCTTTACCCACACTTTTTGGACGCGATCATCTACCCTCACAAGCAACTCCCCCGAGTCAGCGCGTCAGCGGTCACACCTTCGCCCACGCACAGAGTTCGCTTCTTCTTGGCTCTCTCTTAACGAGACTGTAATCTGTAAACCGATCTCTGACGAGTATAGACAAGTCCTTGGTGACGTGAAAACAATTCTCTTCGGAGATGGAAGTGTTGAAATACGATGTGTGAATATAGGCCTCATGTACGCGTATACAGATGGACGCAATAAGTAAGGATGAGATACGAGCGTAGGCTCGCAACACGATCATTACCTATTGATCAGGACAATCACGTTGTCTACTAACAGAGGGCGGATGCCCGCTCCTGATATTTCCACGTGTAGTTACAGTCCTTACGATGCACTTGAGAGCGCGTAGTATACGCCTGTTGCCCCATTCGTTCATGCTACGTTTGGTGTGCCAGTCGACGCCCTTAACATGATGCGCTTCAACAGGAAGAAGAGTTGAGCTCGGCACGCATGCGAGAATTTGTCGCTTCGGTATACTCTGGTTTCTAGTAGTTGGCCGATCTAATGATTGCGAGTATGGTGACCCATGACGAAACTACAAGCCGAATCGAATCCGGACACTTTCCATGCTGACTGGGACCGAGGATCCTCTCCCAGAGCGTAGTTGCGTCCTCATAATCATCATTTGAACGAGATTCGAAGAAGCGAATAGAATGTTGGTTGGCCAGGGCGAACAAGAATTCGTATGAACCTGGTGGGCACACGTTCACCGCGTCCCGTAGGCATTCAATGACTTCGTCTTGCAACGGGATGGGCCGTTGTCTGACGAATTCGGCGAGGGCAGCCTGATCCAAGGCCGTAAAAGCGGCGACGGGAAAGTCTGTCGATATGTTGGAGGTGAGGAGTTCGCGGCAGAAGATCGCAATCTCCCCGATATTCCGTGTTGCATCCCCAGTTCCCGACTTCACTTGAACACCCAACGCCTGAATAAGCATCGCTATGACGTCTATCTTGGGGATGTTGAAGGATTCAGGGGGAAGTCCTTGAAGATACCGGATGTACTCGACTAAATACTTGACGTCCTCGATCTGGTCGAAGTCCTTGGAGCGAACGAGAAGAGCCGACACGAGATGAAAGAGAAGTCGGACAACATTGAAAGGACGTCCAGCCCGGGAAACGAGAGGAAGGAAGATCGCTTCAGTGTAGTGTAGAATGGACTTGTCAAGATCCTCCTTCTGTTGCGACAGGCGATAACGCATGAATCGCGTCTTAGCGAGGACGTGAATGGAATTGATATACTTTGAGTGCGGTCGAGGGAAACGCGAGACCGAATTCTGATAATAAACGACATCATTGTCGATGTCGGCAATTGGGCCTGTAAAGAAGAGTGATAATATATCAATTACCAACGTACGACGGTTCGGACTCTGGGGATTCGTGCTTACCTTCTGGATCCATTGTTCAGTGCGTGAAAATGAGAAATTGTGGGTGAACGTTGAACGTTGTTGAACGTCGAGCGATTGGATTGAAAAGGAAGAAAAGCTAGTGGGCAGACGAAATGCTGCAGCCTTGTCCTGGCTCACGGGCCATGCCCTAACCCTGTGCACTCACGGTAACAACACGAGGTGTACATTTCACGTTGCCGATGAAAAGTTGTGCTAGGTCCGCAAATCATGAGGCCCGTGGCTTAGCGGAAATGGTCCGACATCGAGATGTGATACAACGACTTGGAGGTACACAGTTTGACTCAAGCACGGCGGCCCGGGGTCCGGCAGACTCAAACTCTCAAAAAGACAAGCGTCATAGGTGCGGATGTCCACCCCGGATCGGCCGGATCCCTTGTGCCGACAAAGCTTCTTCCCAACACATGCTATCATGCACCATCATATAACATCATCTAACTCGTTGACCGCGCTCACTTCATTATTTTCAGGACCATGCGTTTGCCGGAATCGGCGCGGGAACAGTCGCAGTGCTCTGCATGAACCCGCTCGATCTGCTCAACGTCAAGTTCCAAGTGTCGACGCGCGGGCCCGAATGCGGCATCTGGCGCGCCTTGTGTGATATTCACGCCATCGAGGGCTGGCGCCGGCTGTATCGAGGTCTGAGTCCGAACGTCGCGGGTAATGCGGGCGGTTGGGGGTTCTATTTTCTCCTGTGCGTCTCGTCCTTGTATCCTCTTTCTTCCCCCGCTGAACCTGCAAATCTGCAGCTACAATCAGCTCGAGCGCCGCGCGACCGTCGATGCGCCAGACAACCTGTCGGTTTCCCAATATCGACTATTTTCCGCTGGAGCGAGTTCACATTCTTGCTTTTTTCTCCCCCCTAACGCTCGCTCACGCTCACGAACACTGGCAAGGTGCCGTGATGGCCAATCTTACAAACCCGATCTGGGTGTTAAAAGTTCGGACGATCACTGCGCCACCCAACTCGGCGTACTGCAGGCTCAGGAGTGCGTTCATGTGTCACTCTGTTCTTGGTTTCGTTTTTGCTGAGTAGTGTCTCGGCCTTGCAGGCGGGTTCCGTGCTGCAGATCATGGCATACAAGCAGATCAAGAGCTAGCTTGGCGTTTGAGCTCAAGCGGCGGCGTGTCGCGAATCTCAGGCGCGCGTGGACGACGGATGTCGACAAACTGGTGTTCCCCGGACCAGAGTCGTACCAGGTCATTCGTTCACACATCCATTTTCCGTCTGACAGCAGGGCTTGTCACCGACGACCGTTTGTTTTTCTGACACGTCCTTCGTGACCACCCCTGCCTGGATACGGGTACGGGCTCACATTAGGTTCCTCAATAAGCTACTCAGCTTTCTCTAGGCTTGATATTGACTCTCCATGACTTCTCGCGGCTCCTTGAATACATAGCGATTTAGGTGAAGTTCAGTCTACACGTCGGTGCTATCCGTTCACATAGGGAATCTGTGTACCACATAGGTGATATCGCGACTAGACAAAGAAATACTAAGCATATCTTGTCTAAATACCGACAAGTATCGGTCCGAACACAATATCCTACAGGAGCATGGGTCTTCTGAAAACTACTAAGCACCAACGTCGCGTATTCGCAAAACATCGACACTCACTGAAGACGTACCCTCAAGCGCCATAATGCACAAAGTTCACCCATCTCTCCAGCGTGATTCCTCTCTTCTTCCGAAGAGTCCGCGTTGCATCCCGTAGCGCTTCCGCAGTTCGCTCATAATACGGCACATCGGCCTGTTCGCTGGAGAACAGCGACTTGTAAAAGCTCTTCGCCAGGTCTCGCCCGTCCGTATCCGCCATTTCCCACATCGTCCCGACAACGCTTCGGAATCCACAGTACTGCATCGCCGCAGTGAGATGAAGCCCCTCGTCAGCTAAACTCTCTTCAGTGATTTCTGCAGCGTGACAACAAGAAAGGAATGCGAATTCCGCATTGGGAAGTCGAGACCGTACAATGTCCAGCAGGGTAAGACGCGAGCCTCCGTGAAGCTTGAACGATGCCTCGAATGGCTTCCCTGTCTCCAGCACTCCGTGGCATGCGAAATGGGCAAGCCGACTGCCTCGGAGGCCCTCCACTGCGGAAGAGGGTGTGGCCTCACTTGACACAAGACTCGTGATGATGACACGTTCTTCGAGTTTTCGTAGGACCTTGATCTCTCCCTTCACGCCTGGAAGAGAATCGTCTGGTTGAGCAACGAGGAGTAATGAGGGCTTTTCTATTATCTGTGGGCTTGCGGTACGAGACTCGATGAGCGCAGAGAGCGACGGTGTATACGAGGGGGTATAGATATCCGAGAAATATTGCTTGGGAGTATCCCTCGATGGGATTGGGCCCATCGCATGGAGGGGAAGGGAACAGAAGACCGAGGTTGGGCACCACCAGACTCGAGATTGTTCTGGTACGCCTGACAACCGAAGCCTATTGATGACTGGTTCGCCGACAAGCTTGTAGAGGCCCTCGAGTACGGAAGATAGGGCGTCCTGGTATTTGCGGGAGTCGAGACCGTGCGTCCGCGCCTCGGCCAGCTCGTTCCGTAGTTCATTTGCGCGATCATAGAAGTCGTTTGCAGTAGGAATGACGCAAGGCAGAGATTTGTGGAAGAGAATGAGGATATCAGAACGCAATTTGCAATGGTTGATGATAATGACAGGGCCGCGCGAGGCGACAGAGCGCAGAGTGGTAAATGATGGTGCTTTCAAGAATCTTTCCAATCCCGGTCGGCCTTGGATCTGTGAGACCAGCGCATCCCGCTCCTCCACTAGTCTCCGCTGCTTTACTACAAGCCGACCGAATGGGTCAGTCCCATCTGAACTTTGAGTGACGTCGTCTTCCGTTTCTGGCATCGCATTCGGTGTGACGGATACGGTCATTGCTTCGAGTTCTTGATTGATCTCGGAAAATCTCTTTGCCAACGGTGAGTCTTCTTCAATGAGTTGGGTGGGAGTACGCAGGCCACGCATCTCGGACCAAAGTAACGCTCGTCCTTGCTCCAGTGTCTCGACTGCCTCCTCAAATAGACCTAGTTCGATCAGATGGGATGCGTAGTCGAGTGGCACGGTCCGACATTCCTCGCCCATTTTGAAGAGACGAGTGTGCTCAGTTGAGACTGTCGGGGAAAAGGACAAAGACCTTCGCAGCAATGACATTGCGTTCTTGTAGGCAGTCAAAACAGAGGGGTGCTTGATAGTTCGCGCAGTGAGATACCACCGACACGCAAGTCGGAATCGGTCAGGTTCCCGCACATATTGATTGTCGACGGCCGATGACATCAATCGTACGGCTTCTTGGAGGTCCTCTCTTCGACCGCGGGTAAGTAGAGATGACACAATCCTCCGAATTGCGTAAAAATGTTCGGCCCGGGCACTTTTCAACTTGAGAATGTCATAGTCGAGGGTGATTGACTCATCGAGGTAGTTGGTATCGTTGGTATGCTCGAATGCGAGGAGAAGGACCTCGCTCAGGGACCAAAGAGGGCTGATTCTCCACGGCTCGTTGGGATGAGTTGAATCGAGCCGCAGCCGGCTATACTTGATGGACTCTTCGATATCAGATATATCGTTGGTACGGGAGAACTTAGCTTTATACCAATCTGCAAGTCCTCTGAGGAGACGTTTGTGGTGATTTGTCCCCGGGGTAGTATTGGAGATCAATTCTTTAAGATCCTCAATCTTCTGCTGTAATGCTGTCGTCGAATAGGTCTCCAGAACAGCTTTTGATTCAGCGACGTATTCCCCATATTTCGCTAGGGGATGAGAGGATGAAAGGTCGACTACTTGTGGAAGATAAGAATTCGCTTCTTCGCGGCTCTCAGCGAGACTGTAATTCCTAAAACGCCTGTGAACGAGCATCGATAAGCTCTCCGTGATGTGAAATCGATCCACTTCATCGATGGAAGAAGAGCTGAGCTGGACACGCAGACGAGAAATTGACTCTTCGGTATACTCTGGATTCTGGAAGGTGTTTGATCTGACGAGTGCGAGCATAGCGGCATACGATGAAGCTTGAGCCCGAATTGAACTCGAAGACTCTCCAGACTGATTGGGATCAAGGAGTTTTTCCAATACCGCCATTGCTTCCTCATAATCATCATTTGAATGGGCTATGATGTAGCGAATGCGAAGTGTGCCGGCCAGCGCAAACAAGACGAGGTGCGAACATGCCACTGGCAGTAGTAGCCACATCTTCGCCGCGTCCCGTAGGCATTCAATGACCTCGTCTAACAACGGGACGGGCTGTCCTCTGTCGAACTCGGCGTTGACTGCCTGCTTCAAATATGTAAAAGCGGCTCCGGGAAAGTCTGCCGATATGCCAGAGGTGACTTGGAGGAGTTCGCGACAGAGGGCCACCATCTCCCCGATATTCCGTGTCGCATCCGCAACCCCCGATTCAACTTGAGCTCCCAATGCCTTCATAAGCATTTCTATGACGACTTTGCTGGGGACTTCGAAGGATTCAAGGGGTAGTCCTTTGAGATACCTGAGGTACTCGATAGGATACCCGATATTCTCAACATGGTTGAAGTCCTCGGAGCTATCCAGAAGAGCCACCGCGAGGTTAAAGAGGAGTTGGACAATGTAGAATGAATGTCTAGCCCGGGAGGCAGGCGGAAGGAGGATTGCCTCAGTGTAGTGTAGAATGGACTTGTCAAGGTCTTCCTTCTGCTGTGACAAGCGATAGCGCATGAGTCGCGCCATAGCGAGGCCGTAGACGGAAGTGATACGGTTTGAATGAGACCGAGGGAAATGCAAGAGTGAATTCTGATAACGAGCGATGTCCTCGTCGATCTTGGCAATTGAGACTGTAAGGAAGAGGGGTCAAATACCATCCGCCAACTCGGGGATTCGTGCTTACGTTTAGAACTCATGGTTCAGCGCGTGAAAATGAGAAATCGATGGGGCAGACGAAAAGCCTTGCACCGGTCCGCAGACCACGCCCTAACCACTCCCACGGCAACAACACGCGGTGTATATTCCACGTTGCTGCCAGTGATGCAAAGGCTGTGCTAGGTTCGCAAAATTACACAGGTTGGCGAAGGTCGGCCCCAATGGCTTAGTGGACACGAGCTGACATTGGGATGTGATACAACGAGACGTTAATATATTATTGGAAATGAGTCGAACATTAAAAACAGCGAGAGGTACAGTGTGGTCCGAGTCAGACTCGGAGAGACACAGCCTGAGGCTGCACAGCGTTGCGACCGGCGACCCGGCGATCCCCGGCCACAGGGGCTCCCCAATCCCCATAGTATGCATCCGTCATTTCGGATTACTGCCAGTGGTGCCCGCGGTCGTCATCGACAACGCCAGCGAGGGTCCAAACTCTCAAAAGACAAGCGTCGTAGCTGCGCATGTCCACCCGCCGCACAATCCCTTCTCCCAACCAAGCGTCTTCTCGACACATGCCGTCGTGCGCATAAAAAGCATCTAACTTGAGGTTACGCTCACTGGCGGCGCCGTGGATTTTCCAGGACCACCCGTTTGCCGGAATCAGTGTGGACGGTTGCAGTGCTCTGCATGAACCCGCTCGACCTGCTCAAGGTCAAGTTCCAAGTGTCGACGCGAGGGCCCGAGGGAACATTGGACGCAGCCGCTCGAACCCCATCACCAGTTTTCCCTGGGTTTTTCCACCTTCTATTGTATCCCGTAGGATTGGCATGACGGATTGACACGTATCTTAGGATAGATGCGGTACTGTGTGCCAGTGGGTCTGGACTGGACGATGTCACTTGTGGGCTGGGCACATACAGAACGATGTACGCGGCACGAAGTACATACAGCAGCACGACGCCACTGGCACTCACAGACGTTCGACAACAGTTGGAGCTTCTTGAAGTCTTGAACTTCAAATTTTTGTCTGTCGACAACGGTCCGTAACCCCAGTAACCCCGTTCTCACTAGCGTCGGGGTCTGTTGTGTCAATTACTGTAATGGTGAACGTTCAAACCCGAGCGTCTGACTTACAGTGTCGGTGCAACATTCCACAATTCACTGTCAATGGGTAATCTATACCATAACTGATTCCAAGGCAAGGTGCTCGAAGGACAATGGGAAGGTGCATATTGCTTATGAGCACCGAGGCAGTCGCGGTCCGCGAACAAAGACTCTCAGCAACTGACTCCTCGTCATTACCGTGTCCGCCAGCCGGTGGCAATGGCGTGATGGCAGTACAGCAGACAGGCACGACGACCACGATGAGTGAGAGCCATGATGTATACTGAAGGGTATGCACATACCATATTCGCATCGGCAGTGGGCGTTGTCTTGGGCAGCTCGAAGGATATTACTCTCCAGGACGATCGTGCTCACGCGCCGCTCTGCACATGACAGCAATGCGCAAGATCGGAGAGGGCCAGGGTCGCGTGGTAAAAAATTTACTGCACCGCCCGCGCATACAGTACCCAAGAGCCGGGGAACTCCACGACCTTGTCACTGTCGCCGTGGGCCCGACGACGCCCGGCGGAGGTCGGCGACGACCTGACTCGGGCGCGCTCGAATCCGAACTGCACTCATGCGCCGGCTCAATGCGCAGCGCTGGGTACCGAGCGTAATGTGAGCAATCCGCGATGCCGACGGGAGCAATTAACCTCTAAGAGTTAGAGGGCTTTCTCACCTTCATTGGACCCGCTGCCGTCGCTAGGTGGTCCCATATGGCGCCCGCTTCGGACGCAATCGAATCGGGAACGAGCTCATCCGACAAAAATACGCTCTTTCCTATTTCGGGAAACGGTCTCCTTGACCACCGACGGATCTACCCTCAGGTGAGCGTGTTTCTGTCCACCTTTACAGTAAGGCAGAAACCCACACCCCTTATGTAAGCATGACTTAGGGTTAGGGTTTGACGAATTCCAGGTGAGGGTCTTAGGAGGGTGCCGAAAAAACACAGGTACAGCTAATATTGCAAGTACCCTCACATTTGGGCCAAACTAAAACTACAATCAACATGAAAGAGAGGGAATAAAAGTTGTGCAAGGAGATGGAAATGTAGGCAACATGTCGCACAGGCCCCTCAACACTTGCTTTAACGTGTGGTTGCAGTGAAGTTCTAGGATTATGTCATACTTTTGATTACATATCTGATCATGTGATTTGACAAATTCAACTAGTGTTGCCGCAAGCCAATGCAGCCCAATTCAAGTTGGTAACTTGGTTTTAACTTACACTGCCAAGTTGACACTAGTGTAACTTGCAAGTTCAGGGCTAGTTTGGGGCTTCTGGGCCACTGTTTCCGCAGCCAATGGAAGCGATGGAAACAATGCAAATTTTAACTTCTCATGGTAAAACTTCTCACAGCAAACATGACAAACTTCATCACGTGCATTGGTAGTTATCAGTCAGGTATTTGATTATTATTAAGCATAGATATGTCCCAATATGGGTTTAAGCGTGTGGGAAAGTTTCTACCGATGACTTGCAAGTCGCACTGGTGTGTAACTTGCAAGTTCAATTTATTACAAGTTTCATAATTTCCAAGTCAAGTTCAAGTCACACCGGTGTCAACTTGGACTTGCGGCAACACTAAATTCAACGGTCAGAATTTTGAACTTTGTTTCTTTCAACTCAGAAACCAAGTCAGAAACACGAAAAAATGATTTTTCAAAATAGAAGTTCCAGACCCTACTGTACCCCCAATTTTTCAAAATTAAAAAAATCCTTTGACCAGATGAGAGCTAGCAGGGTCCCCTAAATTCCCATCAGGACAGAATCCATGAATTTGGTGTTGTGTAGGAGGAGTAGGCCGTGCAGTGGTGGGGGTCAGATTGCTTATATAAGGGGTGTGGGTTCCTGATTTCTTCTGCCTTAGCAGCCTGGTTGTCGGACACCTCGAATTTCTCTTGTCCGATCCCTACAAAATCAGGCGTGCACCATCTAGTACCACTTTTTACAGTAACATGCTCCAGGTGTTTTTAAGATGAAAATCCTATTGTATTGCAAAGAATGAGAATTGGCTATATGTCACGCTTGCCGACTGTCCGACGTCGGACAACCAGGTGCTGTCCGAACACCGGGTAAGGGACAGTACTCCGTTCTGAAATGTATGGCTTTCGCGGCTGACCCGACTCGTCTGTTTCCTGCGTATTTTCGGGTCTGTATAGTATCAAATGCTACGCTTCCTCAGTCCTGGTATCGACGGATCGGCGAAGCGCAGTCACGAGTTCCTCACAGCACCGTGAGACTACATCATCCATGCTCAGCTGCGAGGCCTCGATGATCACAAGGCCAGGTAGTACCGCCGAGCCTTGCTCGACATCGTCGTCCTGTCGCGTTTTTCCATCAGTTCACGCACCTCAGGAGGAATGGGGAAGGGCGCACCGCGAACATGGAACGATGCGCGTCAGTGTACGCGGGGTAAACGAGGTTCTCGAAATATCCGGGCGGGTCCTTCCAAAATGATCCTTCTGAACTCATTTGTTCTCGACAAAGTCAAAGTCGACGCGCGTAAAACTTACCAGCGGTAGTATATCCTGAACGCACTGACCTCCGTTCCTTTAGTACGTCATATGGCATACGAATAAATATCCTAGCGTCGAGGGTATCGACGACCTCCTAGGAAGCAGAAGAGGTGCGGTCAAATTGCGAGGCGAAAGGCACCGCTATCACCAGGACAGCAGACGAGATACCGTACCGGATCCCAGTACAACAAGAAGCCCTCCACAATTCCCCACACAACGCGCACACCAGACGCAGCCTCGACCTCCTTCTGCATGCGCGAGATTTCCGCCTTGCAGCGCGTGGCGAGAGACTCGCCGAGCTGGACGGGCTTCTGTTCGTTTGGGTGGTCGTGCGAGGAGTGGTCATCCGGTATGCGCGCGGTGCGTTTGACAGTGCGAAGGAACTCGCGCAAGCGCGGCCAAGCAATCGCCGTCGGAGCAGACTCCCAGTCCTGTCCGAACGTGGGATGTATCGGTGACGTTGCTTCGGGCTGTGCCAATCAGATATGATGAGTCGGAGTAAAAAGGAGCGGTATGAGGTTGGCGCGTACGGGGAAAAAATCCTGCGTGAGCGATAGAAGCGGAAACGAGTCGGATCAGCCGCAGGGCGTGGCAACGCGAGATAAGTGTAGTGGCGGTACGGTACATCTTGATGGATGATGAAGCTGTCCAGGATAATGTTCCGCAAATGCTTCGCAAGCGTCGTCTTGCCAGAGCAGGTTGCGCCGCTGCAATGGTGGTTTAATTGATCAGACTGGATGCGCCGAACAATATGGGGGGTAGTATGGACAACGAACCCGATGCCCACGAGAATAACGCGGGTCTTTGCCGACTCTTGGACTTGATCTGGCGCGATGTCGAACACTTTATGAGGGCTCGAGGTAGATTCTGGTGACATTGTCAACTAAGTCCACAAAAGAGAAGCGGCAATATGGGCAGAGGGAAGAGCGGTGATTACTGTAGATGTTGACGCCCAACGACTCATGCACTCATGTCCAGTCTGAGTCCAGTGGCAATTTACCCGATGAGTTCAACTTACTATTTTGCTTCTTCTCTCCGACTGCTGCGACATGTTTCAAAAATCACTTGGATACACTGGCACACGTTTCTTTCATGAAAAAAAAAACCGCGCGGATAACAAGCATCAATCTTTTTTAAATGTGCAGATCCCATTTATAGTTTGACCGTCAAGTCAAGAAGCGGCGGTCGTGGAGCCCAAGACTAGGGAGCTTTTCGTGCTTTCTGCTGTTCTTTCATTTCCCTGGCAATGTTTCTCCTTAAATTTTGACTTACTCGTCACCGCATTATTAACGCCTCATTTCCGCCCCTTCCAGCTTCCAGTGTCACAGTACTTGTTGATGGTGTTCTGCTCTTTTCTCTCTGTCCAGCTAATGCGCCGACAATTCGTGTGTTGAAGTAGCCGTTTATACCGACTCAGAAATTGACATCGTGCTGCTGGCGTACTCGTAATTACCGCGCGACAGGCTCATGTCGGGGTCGTCATCTTCCTTGTTTCAAGTTGGTCTGTGGACAAGGGCAAAGTGACTGTTGGAACTTGAAACTGAAACTCTACCTGGTATCCCCTGGCGCAACATCTCGGTTGCCCGTTGGTAGGCTTCCTTCGCACCCAACTCGCCCCTTTCATGCATCTCCAGAATTCGACCACACCCCATTCTTTTAGTGTGGTTATCGCATTTAAATGGGCAATTGGCATACCCCAGTCCGCGCTCCTCAATTGAGTCTTGATGAACTACTGTAAAAAATTTGCCAAAGCTTCCCATAGTTTCGCCATATGTACCGTAAATGAACTCAACCAAGACGCATTTCAATCTGAACCTTTTTTGTCTGTTTTTTTTATTCAAGCCTTTACAGTAACAGTGCGCGGTGATTCTGTGCCTTGTTCTGTGCCCAATCGGAGATTCACGCATTCACGCGTTGGCGCCGGACGGGATGTTAGATACTCAGATAGGAGATAAGTAGGGATGAGATACGAACGTAGGCGATCGTTACCTATTGACCAGGACAATCACGTTGTTTACTAACAGAGGGCGGATGCCCGCTCCTGATATTTCCACGTGTAGTTACAGTCCTTACGATGTACTTAAGAGCGCGTAGTATACGCCTGGTGTCCCATTCGTTCATGCTACCTCAACCTGCTGCGCTTCAACAGGAAGAAGAGCTGAGTTCGGCACGCATGCGAGAAATTGCCACTTCGGTATATTCTGGTTTCTGGTAGTTGGCCGATCTAATGATTGCGAGTATGGTGACCGGTGACCCATGACGAAACTACAAGCCGAATCGAATCCGGACACTTTCCATGCTGAACTGGGACCGAGGACCCTCTCCCAGAGCGCAGTTGCATCCTCATAATCACCATTTGAACGAGTTTCGAAGAAGCGAATCACAGAGGGACAAAATACACTGCAGACCCAATCTAAATAAGTATCGGTCCCAGCACAACGACACAACATATCTGATAGGAACATGAATCTTCTGAGAAGTGCTAGTGAGCGTGTGCACTGAAAATCGACACTCACTGAAGACTCCCCTCAAGCGCCATAATGCACAAAGTTCACCCATCTCTCCAGCGTGATTCCTCTTTTCTTCCGAAGCTTCCGTGTCGCATCCCGCAGCGCTCCCGCAGATCGCTCATAATACGGCACACCTGCCTGTTCGCTGGAGAACAGCGACTTGTAAAAGCTCGTCGCCAGGTCTCGCCCATCCGTGTCCGCCATTTCCCACATCGTCCCAACAACGCTTCGGAATCCACAGTACTGCATCGCCGCAGTGAGATGAAGCCCCTCGTCAGCTGAACTCTCTTCAGTGATTTCCGCAGCGTGACAACAAGAAAGAAATGCGAATTCCGCATTGGGAAGCCGAGACCGTACAATGTCTAGCAGGGTAAGACGCTCGCCCCCGTGAAGCTTGAACGACGCCTCGAATGGCTGTCCTGTCTCTAGCACTCCGTGGCATGCGAAATGGGCAAGCTGACTGCCTCGGAGGCTCTCGACTACGGAGGACGGTGTGGCCTTACTTGAGGCAAGACTCGTCACGGTGACACGCCCTTCGAGCCTTCGGATGACCTTGATCTCCCCCATCACGCCTGGAAGAGAATCGTCTGGCTGGGCAACGAGGAGTAATGAGGGCTTGTCCGGCATCTGTGGGCTTGCGGTGCGAGACTCGATGAGTGCAGAAAGTGACGGTGTATACGAAGGGATGTACAGATCCGAGAAGTATCGCTCGGAAGTATTGTTCGATGGGATTGGGCCCATCGCGTGGAGTGGAAGAGAACAGAAGACCGAGGTCGGGCACCACCAGATTCGAGATTGCTCCGGTACACCTAACAACCGAAGCCTCTTGATGACCGGTGCTCCGACAAGCTCGTAGAGGCCCTTGAGTACGGAGCATAGAGCATCCTGGTATTCGAGGGAGTCGAGACCACACTTCCGCGCCTCGACTAGTTCATCCCGTAGTTTGTTTGCCCGAACGTAGAAATCGTTGGCGGTAGGAATGGCACAAGGGAGTGAGTTATGGAAGAGAATGAGGATATCAGAGTGCCATTCGCAATGATTGATGAGAATGACGGGGCCACGCGAGGCGGCAGATCGGAGAGTAGTAAATGATGGCGCCTTCAAGAATCCTTCCAACCCTGATTGGCCCTGGATCTCAGAAACCAAAGCGTCCCGCTCCTCCATCAGTTTCTGCCGCTTTACGACAAGCCGACCGAATGGGTCGGTCCAACCTCCACCTTGAGCGACGCCGTCTTCCATTTCTGGCCTCGCACTCGGTGTGGCGGATACGGTCATCGCTTCGAGTTCTCGATTAATCTCGGTAAATCTCTTTACCAACGGCGAGTTTTCTTCAGTGAGTAGGGCAATCGGGGTACGGAAGCTACGCATTTCGGACCAGAGTAACGCCCGCCCTTGCTCCAGTGTCTCAACTGCCTCCTCAAATAAAACAAAAACAATTGACCTAATTTGATCTGATAGGATGCGTAGTCGAGTGGCATGGTCAGACATTCCTCGCCCATCGCGACGAGACGAGAGTGCTGGACGGATACCGTCGGAGAAAAGGTCAAAGACCTCTGCATCAATGAGATCGAACTCTTGTAAGCGGTCAGGATAGTGGGGTGCTGGATACGTCGCGCAAGGAGGGCCCACTGGCATGAAAGCTGGAATCGGTCAGGCTCCTGCCTATATTGATCGTCGACGGCGGATGACATCAATCGTACGACTTCATGGAGGTCCTCTCTTCGACCAAGCAACCGGGAGCGGGTAAGCAGGGATGACACAAGCCTCCGAATTGTGTAAAAATGTTGCTCTTGTGAACTTTTCGACTTGAGAATGTCATAGTCGAGGATGATTGACTCATAGAGGTAGTCGGTCTTGTTGGTCTGCCTGAATGCGAGGAGGAGGACCTCGCTCAGGGAAACAAGGGGATTGATTCTCCAGGGCTCATTGGAATGAGTCGAATTGAGCCGGAGCCGGCTATACTTGATGCACTCTTCGATATCGGATATATCGTTGGTACGGGAGGACTTGGCTTCATACAAATCTGCAAGTCCGTTGAGGAGGTGCCCGTAGCGTTCTGTCCCCAGAGCAGTGTCGGAGATCAATTCTTTAAGATGCTCAATTTTCTGCTGCAATGCCGCTGTCGAATACGTCTCCAGAACAGTTTTTAGTTCAGAAACGTATTCCCCAGATTTCGCGATGCTCTGAGAGGATAAAAGGTCGACTGTTCGTGAAACATAAGAGTTCGCTTCTTCGTGGCTCTCAGCGAGACCGTAATTTCTAAAACGAAGTCTGACCATCTCCGACAAGAAACCAGCGACGTGATAACGAAGTTCCTCATCAATAGAAGAAGAGCTGAGCTCAGCACGCAGACAAGCAATTGCCACTTCGGTAAACTCCGGTTTCCGGGAAGCGGTCGATCTGACGAGTGCGTTTAAAGCAACATGTGATGAAGCTGCTTGCCGAATTGAATCTGGACACTCTCCGTGCTGATTGGGATCGAGGATCTTTTCAAAGAGCGCAGTTGCGTCCTCATAATCGTCGTCTGAACAAGTTTTGAAGAAGCGAGTAGAAAGTTGGTTGGCCAGGGAAGACTTCGTACGAACCCAGTGGGCACACCTTCACTGCATCCCGTAGGCATTCAATGACTTCGTCTAGCAACGGGATGGGCAGGTCTCGGAGGAATTCGGAGTTGACAGCATCATCCAGGCTTTTAAAAGCGGCGACGGGAAATTCTGCCGATATGTTGGAGGTGAGAAGTTCGCGGCAGAGAACCACCATCTCGATAATCCCAGTCCCATCCCCAGTTCCAGACACAACTTGAACACCCAACGCTTGAATGAGCATTGTTATAACGCCATTCCTGGGGATGTCCAAGGATTCAAGGGGGAGTCCTCGAAGATACCGGAGGTACTCGATACAATATTTGACGTCTTCGGTCTGGTCGAAGTCCATGGAGCGATGGAGAAGAGCCGCCGAGAGGAGAAAGAGAGGTAGAGCGACGTGGAATTGAAGTCTAGCACGAGAAACGGGCGGAAGGAGGATCGCCTCAGTGCAGTGTAGAATGGACTTGTCGAGGTCTTCCTTCTGTCGTGACAGGCGATAACGCAGGAGTCGCGCTATAGCAAGGTGGTGGACGGAAGCGATATACTTGGAATGCGGCCGAGGGAAATGCGAGATTGAATTCTGAAGAGAAGCGATGACGTTGTCGATATCGGCAATTGGGGCTGTAAAAAAAGAGGGATAATATGTCAGTTACCAACATCAGGACGGTTCGGACTCTGCTCTGGGGATTCGTGCTTACAATCGGGGTCCATGATTCGGTGCGTGAAAGTGAGAAATTGTGGGTAATGATTTTTAGGACTGCGAAAAAAGAAAGGCTGGTGGGCAGACGAAAGGCCTTGCACTAACCCACAGACCACGCCCTACAGCCCTGCGCACTCCCACGACAACAACACGGTATATTCCACGTTGCCGAAGCAAAGGCCGTGCTAGATTCGCAAAATCACGCACAGGTTGGCGGAGGTCGGCCCTAATGACTTGGCGGACACAAACTGATTAAAATGAGATACAACAAGACGTGAAGAGATTGTTGGAAATGAATCGAATATTGAATATTGAACACGGCAAGAAGCGAGACAAGAGTGTACGGTCGCTGGTCGCGGTCACCCTATGGCAGTCAGTCCTATGGCGTTGCGTCCGTCGGCAACCTGCCGGGCCGCTACATGTCGTTCAGAGTCTCAATCACTCAGTACTCAGTGGTGCTTGCGGTCGTCGTCGACAACGCCAGCGAGGGTCCCAAACTCTCAAAAGACAAGCGTCAGAGCTGCGCATGTCCACCCCGAATCCCTTCTCCCAACCGAGCTTCTTCCCAATACATGCCATCGTGCGTATAACAGACACCTAATTCGTGGTCGCCCTCGCTGCATCGTCGTTATTTTCAAGACCACGCATTCACCAGAATCGGCGCGGGCATGGTCACCATGCTCTGCATGAATCCGCTCGACCTGCTCAAGGTCAAGTTCCAGGTGTCGACGCGCGGGCCCGAGGGCGGCATCGGATGCGGCATCTGGCGCGCCCTATGCGACATACACGCCAGCGAGGGTTGGCGTGGGCTGTATCGCGGACTGAGCCCGAACGTCGCAGGCAGTTGGGGGATCTACTTTCTCTTGTGCGTCCCGTCGTCCTCTTTCTTTCTCCCGCTGAACCTGCCAATACTGCAGCTACAATCAGCTCAAGCGCCGCACGACCGTCGACGCGCCAGACCGACCCGTGACGGCTTCTCAATATTTTCTCTTTTCCTCCGAAGCGAGTCCGCATTCTTTTTTTTCTTTTCTCCAAACATCCCTCACGGCCCACGAAACTCTGTCGAGGTGCCGTTACGGCTATTCTTACAAACCCGATGTAGGTGGTAAAAGTTCGGACATTCACTGCGCCACCCAACTCTCCCGCAGCGCACTGAGGACCCAGGAGTGCTTTCTTGTATCACTCTGTTCTTTCTGTCGTTTGTTTTACTGACTAGTGTGCTAGGTGGCGTTCGCGCGATATTTCACGACGAGGGTTGGGGCAGGCTCTATCGCAGGACGTTGTTCTCGCTGACCGGCGCGCGGCAGTTCATGGCACACGAGAAAACGAAGGTCTGGGCATTCGAGCGCAAGAGGCGATGCATCGTGAAGCTCGGCCCACGTGGGCGACGGACGACGACAGGCTGGTGTGTCTGTCCTTCATCCGTTAACGACCTGAGCCAATCTTTGGAAAGTCCAATACGGCTTATGCAATTATTTTCGGCATGTCGAAGCCCGGCGCGCTGTGCGCGACTTACCCCCTACCAGGTCATCTACTCGCGCACATACGGACTTGTCAATGCGTATGCAGGACGACTCGGCGCTGGCACGCACCATTGCACCATCCCGTCGACGATCGCACGTACGTGGATGCACGAGGGCCTCGCTGGGTTCTATCGGGGCCTGGCTACGAACCTCGTGCGTGTGCCTCTTGGGACGTGCGTTACGTTCGTCGTGTACGAAAATATTGCATGGCTGCTGAAACACGCTGCTGCGAGGCGCGAGGCGCACCGAGGCGGCGGCGAGGGCAGCCAGTAGTGCATTTATTATAGATGAACGTAGTTTGTTTCTTACTCTCATAGGGCACATCCATTACACGCACGATATATTATTGATTCATCACTCTGAGGATATAGTGTGTACATCGACGAGGAAGCCAATTACAACCCGCGCACTTAGCACAATGTGAGTTTGAGATACAACAACAGATTAATGGAACGAACGAGCTGGGGTAGCTACAAAGTAACTATTACAGTAGGGACAGTAGACGTCACATTTCGTCTACCTCATGAAGGGGGAATAGACGTAGTTACAGTAAGTGAGACGAGATTCCGTATGTTCGTATACAAATATAAAAGTATAAAAGGTCTGAGAATCCATGGTGCAACTACACAATGGAATAAGGTCTGTAAGGACGCCAAACCATGCACGCATGAATGATGGATGATAGCCGTGGTCATGACAGGCTCGAGCGATCGGTTTGCGCCCACAAACAACTCTCCCGAGCGCACACCCGCACACCCGCACCACTGCCCTCGCCGTTAGCGCCGGATTTGACGCTTGACTCGTTCGTGGAACGCGCATGCGTCTTGGGAAACGCGTTATCGCTGCCACTGACGCCCATCCTACGAGCGCGCACACGGCGCACAACAGAGCCGAGGTGGAGCGCAGCCATGCCGAAGGTGAAGACGACGTCTGCGGCGTAGGCGGTTGCCCGTGTCGCAAGAGTTGCGACGGTAGTGCGAGACCAGCGCGAGCGGAAGTTTTCCTCGCTAAGCCAGCACTGACAACTCGTCGTCCGAGTCATCTCCGGGGAGGAAGGAGGAGAGCGAGGGCGACATGGAGGAGGAAGAGGGCGAGGCTTGTGGGGAGGGCAGCGTGGCGCAGTCCACGATGAGCTCTATGGGGTTGTACTCCGAGTAGGCCCTTATAGGCGTGTACGGCATGGAGGAACTCTGCCACGCCAGCGCTGGTAGCGGTGCTGGTGCTATGTGGGCCTGCGGAAGGCGCAAAGATGGACTACGCACCGATGTCGGTAAAAATGTCCGCGAGATCGAAGTGTGCATCTGTAAAAATGGAACCTGTCAAAAGCTGTCAAAAGTGTTTGAGACCGGTCTCAAACGCTTTTGACCAGGTCCCACTTTTACAGATGTGGTTGTGTGTGTGACGGTGCGCGGGGAGCGGTAATTTGAGCGACTTGCATACAGAGGCCATGGTCGTGGTATGGGGCGGGGACGGTGAGGGGGGGACAGGTTGGGAACGTTCAAGTTGGCGAGAGGGGCGGGGCAAAGCCATTTCAATGTTTCGCTGGCACCAGTAGACGGGCCGCTACATATGACTTTGATACAATTCCGTCGACGACTGGCACCAAGTTCAACTTTGTGACTCTTTTACTTCGTCAGACTAAACCGCGTCTTATCAACGTGTTGAATGAACAGAGTTGGGTGATCTCAGGAGCAGCGGGTGAGCCTTGTCACTGCCAAAATAGCGATCTACATACTGTAGTTCCCGTACCAATGCAAATTTTACAATAAACATTTTCTCTAGTCTCAACAACACATCCCAAGTACATCAAATTTTACATAGTTGTAGACCAGTATATTTCCAATGAAATGACGATTTTATTTATTTTTGTTTCTGAATTGAATGGAGGTGCAGCAGACCTCCAAGTTTTCCCGTACCAATGCAAATATTTGTAGTGCGATGTTTTGACCTCACCACGGACGTGTATTCCCATTGATCCTCATTTTTTTTTGTATGATCCTATAATTACATACCCTAGTATACATACAGTAATTTTTTGAGTGGAAAGGATATCAGGAAGTGGTGATCAAGTGTCGTGTTACTCGTGTAAAAATTTGCATTGAGCAGGGAAATTTGCATTGGTTAGGGAACCATAGTAGGGACAAAATACACTGTAGACCCAATCAATCTAAATATCGACGCCAAGCATCTGTCCCAGCAAAACGACACAACATATCCGACAAGAACATGAGTCTTCTGAGAAATGCTAGTAAGGCCAGAGTGTCGCGTGTGCATTGAAAATGGACACTCACTCACCAAGACGTACCGTCAAGCGCCATAATGCACAAAGTTCACCCATCTCTCCAGCGTGACTCCTCTCTTCTTTCGAAGAGTCCGCGTCGCGTCCCGCAGTGCTTCCGCAGATCGCTCATAATACGGAACACCGGCCCGATCGCCGGAGAACAGCGACTTGTAAAAGCTCTTCGCCAGGTCCCGCCCGTCCGTATCCGCCATTTCCCACATAGTCCCAACAACGCTTCGGAATCCACAATACTGCATCGCCGCAGTAAGGTGAAGCCCCTCGTCCGCTATGCTTTCTTCAGTGATTTCTGCAGCGTGACAACAAGAAAGGAATGCGAATTCTGCATTGGGTAGTTGAGACCGTACAATGTCCAGCAGAGTAAGACGCGAGCCACCATGAAGCTTGAACGACGCCTCGAACGGCTTCCCTGTCTCCAGTACTCCGTGACATGCGAAATGGGCAAGCTGACTGCCTCGGAGGCCCTCGACCACAGAAGAGGGTGTGGCCTCACTTGAGACAAGACTCGTCACCGTAACACGCCCTTCGAGCTTTCGGATGACCTTGATCTCCCCCATCACGCCTGGAAGAGAATCGTCTGGCTGGGCAACAAGGAGTAATGAGGGCTTTTCTGGTATCTCTGGTCTTGCCGTGCGAGACTCTATGAGTGCAGAGAGCGATGGTGTATACGAAGGGATGTAGATATCCGAGAAATATCGCTTGGAACTATCGCTCGACGGGATTGGGCCCATCGCGTGGAGAGGAAGGGAACAGAAGACCGCGGTCGGGCACCACCAGATTCGAGATTGCTCTGGTACGCCTAACAGCCGAAGCCTCTTGATGACCGGTGCTCCAACAAGCTCATAGAGGCCCTTGAGTACGGAGCATAAAGCATCCTGATATTCGTGGGAGTCGAGACCACGCTTCCGAGCCTTGATTAGTTCAGCCCGTAGTTTCTTTGCCTGAACGTAAAAATCATCGGCGGTAGAAATTGCGCAAGGAAGTGAGTTTTGGAACACAATGAGGATATCGGAATGCCATCTGCAATGATTGATAAGAATGACGGGGCCACGGGAGGCGGCGGATCGGATAGTGGTAAAGGATGGCGTCTTCAAGAATCCTTCCCACCCTGGTTGGCCTTGGATCTCCGAGACCAGTGCTTCTCGCTCTTTCACCAGTTTCCGCTGCTTCACCGCAAGCCGACCGAATGGGTCAGTCCAATCTCTACCCTGAGCGACGTCATCTTCCGTTTCTGGCCTCGCACTGGGTGTGACGGATAAGGTGTTCGCCTCGAGTTCTCGATTGATCTCGGAAAATCTCTTTGCCAACGGCGAATCTTCTTCGACAAATCGGGTGCGAAGGCCACGCATCTCGGACCAAAGTAGTGCTCGCCCTTGCTCCAGTGTCTCAACGGCCTCCTCGAATCGACCTAACTCGATCTGATAGGATGCGTAGTCGAGTGGCGTGCTCCGATTCCCCATGTCGGTGAGAATAGTGTGCTGAGTGGATACCGTTGGAGCGAAGGACAAGGACCTTTGCATCGACGAGATTGCGCTCTTGTAAGCGGTCAGGGCAGATGGATGCCCGATACGTCGCGCAATGGTGGCCCACTCGCATGAATGCATGAATCGCTCAGGCTCTTGCGCATGTTCATCGTCGACGGCGGATGATACCAATCGCATGGCTTCATGGCAGTCCTCGAGTCGATCAAGCAACTGCGAGCGGGTAAGTAGAGATGACACAAGTCTTGGAATTGTGTAATAGCTTGCTGCACTTTTCACCTTGAGAATGTCATAGTCGAGGGTGATTGACTCATCGAGGTAGTCAATCTTGTTGGTACGCTCGAACGCGAGACAGAGGTCGTTGCTCAGTGACCTAAGGTGACTCATTTCCCAGAACTCAATTGGATGAGTCCAATTGAGCCACAGCCGGCTATACTTGATGGATTCTTCAATATCAGATATATCGTTGGTACGGGAAAACATATATTTATAGCAATCTGCAAGTCCTCCGACGAGGGATTTGTGGTGCATCGTCCCTGGAGCAGCGTTGGAGATTAATTCTTTAAGATGCACAATTTTTTGCTGCAATACCGCCGTCGAGTAGGTCTCCAGAACAGCGTGTGATTCAATAAAGTATTCCCCAGATTTCACCAGGTTCTGAGAGGATGAAAAGTCGACCACTTGTGAAAGACAAGAATTCGCTTCTTCGGGGCTCTCAGCGAGATTATAAAGTGACGAACGATAGTTGACGAGCAGCGACAACATCTCAGTGAGGCGAAGACGAAGCTCTCCACCAGTGGAAGGAGAGCTGAGCTCGGCACGCAGATGAGAAATTGCCACTTCGATACTCTCTGGTTCCCCGAAAGTATACGATCTGGAAATTTCGAGCACAGCGACATATGATGAAGCTATACGCCGAACTGAATCCGGACACCCTCCAGGCTGATTGGGATCGAGGATGTTTTCCAATGCCGCCGCTAATTCCTCATAATCATCTTTTAAATAGGTTTTGGTGAAGCGAATGAGGAGTATGCGGACCAGCGCAAGCAAGACGAAGTGGGAACCTGGAGGGAACATCTTCGCCGCGTCCCGTAGGCATTCAATGACTTGGTCTAGCAACTGGATGGGCAGTCCTCTGTCGCATTGGTCTAGGACAGTCGATATAAGATATGTAAAAGCGGGGGTGGGAAGGTTTTCCGATGTGTGGGAGGTAAGGAGTTCGCGGCAGAGGACCACCATCTCCTCGATATTCCGTGTCCCATCCCCAGTTCCCGACTCAGCTTGAGCGCCCAACGCATCGATAAGCATTGATATAAGGTTATTCCTGCGAAGTTCGTCGAGGGGTAGTCCTTGGAGATACCGGAGGTACTCGATAGAATACTTGACGTCTTCGGTCTGGTCGAAGTTCTGGGTGCGATATATAAGAGCCGTCGCGAGGAGAAAGAGAGATCGGGTAACGTGGAATGGAGGTGTAGCCCAGGAAACGGGCAGAAGGAGGATCGACTCAGTGCAGTGTAGAATGGATTTGTCAAGATCTTCTTTCTGCCGTGACAGGTTATAACGCACGAATCGCCCCACAGCGAGGCAGCGGACGGAAGTGATATACTTTGGATGCGGTCGAGGGAAATGCGAGATTGTATTCTGAAAAGAAGCGATGTTGTTGTCGATATCGGCAATTGAGACTGTATCGAAGAAGGATACTGTAATATATCAATCACCAACGTCAGGACGGTTCGAACTCTGGGGATTTATGCTTACGTTCTGGATCATCCATGGTTCAGTGCGTGAAAATGAGAAATTGAAATCGTGGTGAACGATTAGAATTGCGGAAGCTGAGCGCTGATGGGCAGACGAAAAGCCTTGCACTGGCCCGCAGACCATGCCCTAACCCTGTGCACTCCCACGGCAACAACACGAGGTGTAAGTTATGTTCTACTGTAACTTACTAGTACGTTGTCGAACATCGGGCGACCCGGCAAGCCCCGGGCCGCTTAGATTGTCGCAAGCGATGACTCGATGACAACAATACTCTAGGCGCAGCCTGAGCCTGAGCAAGTCCAGCAGGCGTTTGTCCACCGGCCACCTCCGGGCCGCTACGCACGGGTTTCCTCATAGATAATCAGTCGTGCGGGGGCTCCTTGAACCGTAACCACCACCATGGGCGGTTTTTCCCACGGCAAAAAGCTGGGGCAAGGATGGATGTTGAGCACATCCTCGGTCATCAACGGCCCCCTAAAACATCTCAAACAGTTAATCTATAGTAAACCCACCCATCATTGGGACCCTCTCACCAACACCAACATGACGCACCATGACACACCAACGCCCCATATGCACGAGTTGCCAGCCCTCAAGCGACCACAGTACCCAAGTGCATCCCCCCTTTTTTGCATGAATACGCAGATGTAGACCAGTCCAGTTTCCTGAGCCTGTCAGCACAGTAAGATTATCTGAGTACCATGGCACGCATGTCGCACGGCAAAGCTCCTCAGTTTTCAACCATCACCAAACACGAACACAACCCGACCAAATAGTCACCAATAAAAAAAAAAACCAAGCCGCGCAAGCCCGAACAAATATATGAAAATAAACCAACACACGCTCCACAGTTCCAAAACGGGAACTATTGTACTACCCGCTGAGCGACGAGAGACACAAGAAAATAATTGAATTAACGAGAGACTAACCAATGACAAGATAACTGCGACCAAGATCAAGAGATGTGATGCCATGGTGCAGTCAGTGGACAGCACATGGAAGGTGGCCCTCAGCCGGGAATGGGACCTACCGCCCAACTGGATGATCTACAGTGAGGTTTTAGTGGGTAGGAGCACGCAGCGTCAGGTTCTTGGATAGTCACGTGCACTGAGTCCCACACATCCCCAAACACCATGGGGCGTGCGTAAACGCATTTTCCCTTACAATCTGGGCTTCGGCCCGGCTACATGCAAGCTAGATAGGGCTGATGGTAAATCTCCTGCTATCTAGCACTTATTTCTGGTAATTAGAGACAAGGTAGTTACCCGAAATAAACGCTTTCCAAAAAAAAAGATAATCAGTCGTGCCCGCGACCATCGTCGACAACGCCAGCTAGGGTCCCAAACTCTCAAAAAGACAAGCGTCATACTGCGCATGTCCACCCCGAGCCCCTTCTCCCAACCCAACTTCTTCCCAACACATGCCATCGTGCGTATAACAGACACCTAATTCGTGGTCGCGCTGACTGCATCGTCGTTCTTTTCAGGACCACGCATTCGCCGGAATCGGCGCGGGCACAGTTGCAGTGCTCTGCATGAACCCGCTCGACCTGCTCAAGGTCAAGTTCCAGGTGTCGACGCGCGGGCCCGAGGGCGGCATCGGACGCGGGATCTGGCGGGTCCTGCGCGACATACACGCTAGCGAGGGCTGGCGTGGGCTATATCGCGAGCTGAGCCCGAACGTCGCGGGTAATGCGAGCAGTTGGGGGCTCTACTTTCTCTTGTGCGTCCCGTCGTCCCTCTTTCCTTCTCCCGCTGAACCTGCCAATACATACTGCAGCTACAATCAGCTCAAGCGCCGCGCGACCGTCGACGCGCCAGACCGGTCGCTGTCGGCCTCCCAATACCTTCTATTTTCGGCCGAAGCGAGTCCGCATTCTTTTTTTCTTTTCCCCCAAACCCCTCAACATTCCTCACGCTCAGCCAAGGTGCCGTGACGGCGATTCTTACAAACCCGATATGGGTGGTGAAAGTTCGGACGTTCACCACGCCGCCCAACTCTCCCGCGGCGCACCGTGGGTTCTGGAGTGCATTCCTAAGTGACTCTGTTCTTGATTTTGTTTTGCTGACTAGCATACCAGGTGGCTTTCGCGCGATATTCAGCGACTCGGGCTGGGCTGGGCTGTATCGCGGGACGTCGCTCGCGCCAGTCGGCGTGAGCAATGGTGCGCTGCAGTTCATGGCGTATGAGAAGATGAAGAGCTGGGCATTCGAGCACAAGCGTCGGCGTGTTACGAAGGTCGGGCACGAGTGGACGACAGATGACGCCAAGCTGGTGCGTTCTTCTCCATCTGCGCGAAACTCGACCCGAAACCTATCTGTTGAAAATAGTCCAACATGGCTTATACGATCATGTCCGGCTCGTCGAAGCTCGGCGCGCTGTGCACGACATACCCGTACCAGGTCATTCGCTCATACATCCGTCTTCCGTCTGACAGTAGCAGTTGGGCTTGTCCTCCAACGACCGCTCGTTTTCTGACACGTCCCTCGTGACCACCCCTGATCTAGTAGGTACGAGTACGGGCTCACATCGGGTTCCTTGACAAGTTGTTCAGCTTTCTATATGCTGAGGTTTGACTCTCCTCTCCTGACTTCTCGTGGCTCGTTGAATAAAACGCGATTCAGTTGAAGTTCACGCATTGGTGCCATCGGTTCACATAGGGAATCTGTGTACCACATAGGTGATATCGCTACAAGATAATGAAATGCTAAGCATATCTCGTACAAATACCGACGAGTATTGGTCCGAGCACAACGACACAACATATCCGACAAGAGCTTGAGTTTTCTGAAAACTATTAAGCGCCAAAACCGCGTGTGGACTGAAAACCGGCACTCGCCGAAGACGTACCCTCACGCACCGTAATGCACAAAGTTCACCCATCTCTCCAATGTGATTCCTCTCTTCTTCCGAAGCGTCTGTGTCGCGTCCCGCAGCGCTTCCGCAGTTCGCTCGTAATACGGAACACCGGGCTTTTCACCGGAGAACAGCGACTTGTAAAAGCTCCTCGCCAGGTCCCGCCCGTCCGTATCCGCCATTTCCCACATCGTCCCGACAACGCTTCGGAATCCACAATACTGCATTGCAGCGGTAAGATGAAGCCCTTCGTCTGCTATGCTCTCTTCGGTGATTTCTGCAGCGTGGCAACAAGAAAGGAATGCGAATTCCGCATCTGGAAGACGAGATCGTACAATGTCCAGCAGGGTAAGACGCGAGCCCCCGTGAAGCTTGAACGATGCCTCGAACGGCTTCCCTGTCTCTAGCACTCCGTGACATGCGAAGTGGGCAAGCCGACTGCCTCGGAGGCCCTCGACTACGGAAGCGGATGTGGCCTCACTTGAGACAAGACTCGTCACGGTGACACGTTCTTCAAGCTTTCGTATGACCTTGACCTCCTCCTTCACACCTGGAAGATCGTCATCTGGTTGAGCAACGAGGAGTAATGAGGGCTTTTCTAGCATCTGTGGGCTTGCGGTGCGAGACTCGATGAGTGCAGAGAGCGATGGTGTGTACGAAGAGATGTAGATATCTGAGAAGTATCGCTTGGGAGTATCGCTCGATGGGATTGGGCCCATCGCGTGGAGGGGAAGGGAACAGAAGACCGAGGTTGGGCACCACCAGATTCGAGATTGCTCCGGTACGCCTGACAACCGAAGCCTGTTGATGACCGGTGCTCCAACACGTTCATAGAGGCCCTTGAGTACGGAGCATAGAGCATCCTGGTATTCGCAGGAGTCGAGACCATGCTTTCGCGCCTCGACTAGTTCATCCCGTAGCTTTTTTGCCCAATCATAGAAATCCCTAGCAGTATGAATGGAGCAAGGCAGAGAATTGTGGAAGACGATGAGGATATCAGAACGCCATCTGCAATGATTGATGAGAATGACGGGGCCACGGGAGGTGGCAGAACGGAGAGTAGTAAATGATGGCGCCTTCAAGAATCCTTCCCACCCTGCCTGGCCTTGGATTTGTGAAACCAGTGCCTCCCGCTCTTTCACCAGTTTCCGCTGCTGTACCACAAGCCGACCGAAGGGGTCAGTCCAATCTCTACCTTGAGCGACGCCATCTTCCATGTCTGGCCTCCCACTTGGTGTAACAGATATGGTCATCGTCTCGAGTTCTCGATTAATCTCGGTAAATTTCTTCACCAGTGGCGAGTCTTCCTCAATCAGGGAACGTAGATTACGCATTTCGGACCACAGTAACGCCCGCCCTTGCTCCAGTGTCTCAACTGCCTCTTCGAATTGACCTAATTCGATCTGATAGGATGCGTATTCGAATGGCATGGTCCGACACTTCTCATTCATTGCGACGAGACGTGTGTGCTGAATGGATACAGTCGGAGCGAAGGAGAGGGACCTTTGCATCAACGATATTGAAGTCTTGTAAGCGGTCAGGGTAGAAGGGTGCTGGATACCTCGCGCAATGAAGGCCCACCAACACGAAAGTTGGAATCGGCCAGGTTCCCACCCATCTTGATTGTCGACGGCCGATGACATTAATCGTACTGCTTCGTGGAGGTCCTCACTTCGACCAGTCAACTGCGAGCGGGCAAATAGAGACGACGCAAGCCTATCAAATGTGAGAAAATTTCCGCTCATTCCATTTTTGAGCTTGAGAATGTCATAGTCGACGTCGATTGACTCATTGACGTAGTCTATCTTGTTGGTATGCCTGAACGTGAGGAGGAGGGCTTGACTCAAGCACTGAAGGGTTCTCATTCTCCGCGGCTCATTGGGACAAGTTAAATCGAGTAGCAGCCGGCAATACTTGATAGACTCTTCGATATCAGTTATATCGTGGGTACTGGAGAACTTGTTTCGATACCAATCTACAAGTCCACTGAGGAGGTTTTTGTGGTAGTCGGTTCCCGGAGCGGTGTTGGAGACCAGTTCTTTAAGATGCTCAATTTTCTGCTGCAATACCGCCGTCGAATGGGTTTCTAGAACAGCGTCTAATCCACCACCAATTTTCGCCAGGTTCTGAGAGGATGAAAGGTCGGCTACTTGTGAAAGATAAGAATTCACTTCTTCGCGGCTCTCTGTGAGACCGTAATCCGTAAAACGCTTCCCGACAAGGATCGACAATGCCTGAGTGGTGACCAAACGCCCTGTACCGGTGTCACCGATAGAAGAGCTGAGGTCGGCACGCAGACGAGAAATTGCCACTTCGGCATCCTCTGGGTTCTGGAACATGGTGGATCTGACTAATGCGAGCGCACCGACAAATGATGAGGCCAGAGTCTGAGCTGAATCTGGATACTTTCCAGGCTGATTGGGATCGAGGATTGTTTCCAATACCGCCGTCGCTTCCTCATAATCATCACTTGAACGGGCTCGGCTGAAGCGAGCGCCGAGTACACCAGCCAGTGCAAGCAAGATGGGAAACGAATCTGGTGGGCACACCTTCGCCGCATCCCGTAGGCAATCAATGACATCGTCCAGCAACTGGACGGGCCATTCGTTGTAGGATTTGCCCATTTGGCTTAGGACAGCCCGATAAAAGGACGTAAAAGCATCGACGGGGAAGTCTGCCGACATGTTGGAGGTGAGGAGTCCACGGCAGAGGACAACCATCTCCCCGATATTCCGTGTCGCATCCCCAGTTCCTGACACCACTTGAACACTAAATGCCAGAAGAAGCGTCGATACAACGTTGTTCCTGTAAATGCCGATGGATTCAAGGGGTAGTCCTTGGAGATACCGGAGGTACTCTATAGAATACTTGATGTGCTCGATCTGGTTGAAGTCCCTGGAGCGTTCAAGAAGAGCCATCGCGAGGTGAAAGAGGAGACCGACGACGAGGAATGATCGTCTAGCCCAGGAAGCGGGTGGAAGGAGGATGGCCTCAGTGTAGTGTAGAATGGACTTGTCGAGGTCTTCCTTCTGCTGTGACAGGCGATAACGCGCGAATCGCGCCTGAGCGAGGTCGCAAACGGAAATGATATGCTGTGGATGCGGTCGAGGGAAATGCGAGATTAGATTCTGCAAAGAAGCGATGGTGTCGTCGATATCGGCAATTGAAACTATACGGAAGTGATTATATGAGGACGGTTCGGACCCTAGGGACTCCCTGGGGACTCATGCTTACGTTTGGGACCCATGGTTCAGTGCGTAAAATTGAGAAATCGTGAGTAAACGATTGGGATTGCGAAGGAAGGCTGGTGGGCGGACGAAAAGCCTTGCACTGGCCGCCCTAATAACCCCGCACTGCGCACTCCCATGGTAACACGAGGTGCACATTCCACGTTGCCTAAGCAAAGGCTGCGCTAGATTCGCAAAATCAAGCACAGGTTGGCAAAGGCTGGCCCCAATGTTAGTGGACATAAACTGACATTGACGTGTGATACAAAGGTGTCAGTAGATTGTTGGAAATGAGTCGAACATTTAAAACAGCGAGAGGTGCAGTAGCATGGACAGATAACTCAGGCACAACTTGAACGAGTCTTGCGTTTGTCCACCGGCCATCTCCCGGCCGCTACGCACGGTTTCTTCATACAGTAGGCCTCGTCCCGAACAACTCAGTGGTGCTCGCGGCCACCGTCGACAACGCCAGCTAGGGTCCTACACTCTTAAAAAGACAGTAGCTACGCATGTCCACCCCGAACCAACCAAGCTTCTTCCCAACACATGCCATCGTGCACATAAAAATCATTCAACTCGAGGTCGCGCTCACTGCATCGTCGTTATTTGCAGGACCACGCGTTCGCCGGAATCGGCGCGGGCACAGTCGCCGTGCTCTGTATGAACCGGCTCGACCCGCTCAAGGTCAAGTTCCAGGTATCGACGCGCGGGCCCGAAGGCGGCATCGGACGTGGCATCTTGCGCGCCCTGCGCGACATACACGCCAGCGAGGGCTGGCGCGGGCTGTATCGCGGACTGAGCCCGAACGTCGCGGGTAATGCGAGCAGTTGGGGGCTCTACTTTCTCTTGTGCGTCCCGTCGTCCCTCTTTCCTTCTCCCACTGAACCTGCCAATCTGCCGGCTATAATCAGCTCAAGCGCCGCGCGACCGTCGACGCGCCAGACCGGCCCCTGTCGGCCTCCCAATACCTTCTCTTTTCGGCCGAAGCGAGTCCGCATTCTTCCCCCAACCCCCAACATTCCTCACGCTCACGAAACTCTGTCAGGGCGCCGTGACGGCGATTCTTACAAACCCGATATGGGTGGTGAAAGTTCGGACGTTCACTGCGCCGCCCAACTCTCCCGCGGCGCACCGTGGGCTCTGGAGTGCATTCCTAAGTGACTCTGTTCTTGATTTTGTTTTGCTGACTAGCATACCAGGTGGCTTTCGCGCGATATTCAGCGACTCGGGCTGGGCTGGGCTGTATCGCGGGACGTCGCTCGCGCCAGTCGGCGTGAGCAATGGTGCGCTGCAGTTCATGGCGTATGAGAAGATGAAGAGCTGGGCATTCGAGCACAAGCGTCGGCGTGTTACGAAGGTCGGGCACGAGTGGACGACAGACGACGCCAAGCTGGTGCGTTCTTCTCCATCTGCGCGAAACCCGACCCGAAACCTATCTGTTGAAAATAGTCCAACATGGCTTATGCGATCATGTCCGGCTCGTCGAAGCTCGGCGCGCTGTGCGCGACATACCCGTACCAGGTCATTCGCTCATACATCCGTCTTCCGTCTGACAGTAGCAGTTGGGCTTGTCCTCCAACGACCGCTCGTTTTCTGACACGTCCCTCGTGACCACCCCTGATCTAGTAGGTACGAGTACGGGCTCACATCGGGTTCCTTGACAAGTTGTTCGGCTTTCTATATGCTGAGGTTTGACTCTCCTCTCCTGACTTCTCGTGGCTCGTTGAATAAAACGCGATTCAGTTGAAGTTCACGCGTTGGTGCCATCGGTTCACATAGGGAATATGTGTACCACATAGGTGATATCGCTACAAGATAATGAAATGCTAAGCATATCTCGTACAAATACCGACGAGTATTGGTCCGAGCACAACGACACAACATATCCGACAAGAGCTTGAGTCTTCTGAAAACTATTAAGCGCCAAAACCGCGTGTGGACTGAAAACTGGCACTCGCCGAAGACGTACCCTCACGCACCGTAATGCACAAAGTTCACCCATCTCTCCAGCGTGATTCCTCTCTTCTTCCGAAGAGTCCGCGTCGCATCCCGTAGCGCTTCCGCAGTTCGCTCATAATACGGAACACCGGGCCTTTCGCTGGAGAACAGCGACTTGTAAAAGCTCCTCGCCAGGTCCCGCCCGTCCGTATCCGCCATTTCCCACATCGTCCCGACAACGCTTCGGAATCCACAATACTGCATCGCGGCGGTAAGATGAAGCCCTTCGTCCGCTATGCTCTCTTCGGTGATTTCTGCAGCGTGGCAACAAGAAAGGAATGCGAATTCCGCATCTGGAAGACGAGATCGTACAATGTCCAGCAGGGTAAGACGCGAGCCCCCGTGAAGCTTGAACGAAGCCTCGAACGGCTTCCCTGTCTCTAGCACTCCGTGACATGCGAAATGGGCAAGCTGACTGCCTCGGAGGCCCTCGACTACGGAAGCGGATGTGGCCTCACTTGAGACAAGACTCGTCACGGTGACACGTTCTTCAAGCTTTCGTATGACCTTGACCTCCTCCTTCACACCTGGAAGATCATCATCTGGTTGAGCAACAAGGAGTAATGAGGGCTTTTCTAGCATCTGTGGGCTTGCGGTGCGAGACTCGATGAGTGCAGAAAGCGACGGCGTGTACGAAGGGATGTAGAGATCTGAGAAATATCGCTCGGAAGTATCACTTGATGGGATTGGGCCCATCGCATGGAGGGGAAGGGAACAGAAGACCGAAGTTGGGCACCACCAGATTCGAGATTGCTCTGGCACGCCTAACAACCGAAGTCTCTTGATGACTGGTGCTCCGACAAGCTCATAGAGGCCCATGAGTACGGAGCATAGAGCATCCTGGTATTCGGGGGAGTCAAGACCATGGTTTCGCGCCTCGACTAGTTCATCCCGTAGTTTGTTTGCGCGATGATAGAAATCGTTGGCGGTACGGATGGCGCAAGGAAGTGAATTGTGGAAGAGAATGAGGATATCAGAACGCCATATGCAATGATTGATGAGAATGACAGGGCCACGCGAGGCAGCAGAGCGGAGAGTGGTAAATGATGGCGCCTTCAAGAGTCCTTCTAACCCCGGTTGGCCTTGAATCTCTGACACTAGTGCATCCCGTTCGTCCACCAGTCTCTGCTGCTCTACCAAAAGTCGACCGAATGGGTCAGTCCAATCTCCACCTTGAGCGACGCCGTCTTCCGTTTCTACCCTCGCACTCGGTGTGACGGATACGGTCATCGCCTCGAGTTTTTCATTGATCCCGGAAAATCTCTTTGCCAATGGCGAGTCTTCGTCGAAAAATTGGGCAATGGGGGTCCGAAGGCCACGCATCTCGGACCAAAGTAATGCGTGCCCTTGCTCCAGTGTCTCAATGGCCTCCTCGAATCGACCCAAACCGATCTGATAAGACGCGTAGTCAAACGGCATCGCCTGACAGAGCTCGCCCATTGTGATGAGACGGGCGTGCTGAATGGATACCGTCGGAGCGAAGGACAAGGACCTTTGCATCAATGAGATCGAGCTCTTGTAAGCGGTCGGGACAGAGGGGTGCTGGGTCCATCGCGCAACGAGGGCCCAGATGCATGAAAGTTGGAATCGGTCGGGCTCCGGCGTATATTGATCGTCAACGACCGACGACATGATTCGTATGGCTTCACGGAGGTCCTCTCTTCGACCAGGCAACCGTGACTGCGAGCGGATAAATAGAGATGTCGCAAGCCGCCCAGCTGTTTGAAAATGCAGGATCCGTGCACTTTTCAACTTGAGAACTTCATAGTCAAGGGGTATTGACTCATCGAGGTAGTCGGCCTTGTCGGTGTGCTCGAAAGCAAGAAAGAGGACCTCGCTCAGGAAACGAAGGGGGCCGAGTCTCAATGGCTCATTTGGAGTTGATTCGAGCCACAGCCGGCCATACTTGATGGACTCTTCGATATCAGATATATCATTAGTACGGGAGAACTTGGTTTTATACCAATTTACAAGTCCCCAGAGGCGGTATTTGTGGAGTTCTGTCCCCGGAGTAGTGTTGGAGACCAGTTCTTTAAGGTGCTGAATTTTCTGCTGCAACGCCGCCGTCGAATAGACATCGCCTGATTCAACAACGTATCCCCAAGGGGATAAAGGGTCAAAAGGTTGTGAGAGATAAGAATTCGCTTCTTCGTGGCTCTCAGTGAGACTAAAATTTCTAAAACGACTGTTGACGAGCATCGACAAGAACGTAACGACCCGAGCACGGTGCTCTTCATCGATGGAAGAAGAGCTGAGCTCGGCACGCAGACGAGAAATTGCCATTTCGATATACTCAGGGCTCTTGTAGACGAGCGATCTCCTGAATGCGATCAAGGCGACATGTGTTGAAGCTAAACGCCGAATTGAATCCGGACACTCTCCAGGCTGATTTGGATCGTGGATGTTTTCCAATATCGCCACCGCTTCCTCATAATCGCCATTTGAATAGGATTCGATGAAGCGGATCTCGAGTGCGATAGCCAGCGCAAACAAGACGAAGTACGAGCCTGGTGGGCACATCTTCACCGCGTCCCGTAGGCATTCAATGACTTCGTTTAGCAACTGGATGGACACTCCTCCCGTTTGTTTGGTTGATAGAGCCTCTAATAAGTATGGAAAGGCCACATCTTCAGCGGGAAGGTCTGTCGATTTGGAGGCGAGGAGTTCGCGGCAGAGGACCGCCATCTCCCAGATATCCCGTGACCAGTCCCCAGTTCCCAACGTAACTTGAGCACCCAACGTTTGGATAAGCATCGCTATAACTTGGCTCCTGGGGATGTGGAAGGACTCAAGGGGCAGTCCTTGGAGATACCGGAGGTACTCAATACAAGACTCGACGTCCTCGGTCTGGTCGAAGTCCTTGACGCGATAGTAAAGAGTCGCCGCGAGATCAAAGAGAGTCCAGGTAACATGGAGTAAAGGTCCAGCCCAGGAAATGGGCGGAAGGAGAATCGCCTCGGCGAAGTGTAGAATGGACTTGTCAAGGTCTTCCTTCTGCTTTAGTAGGCGATAACGCTCTGATCGCGCCACAGCGAGGCTGTAGATGGAAGTGGTATGCTTTGAATGCGGTCGAGGGAAATGCAAGATTAAATTCTGATAATGAGCGATGTCGTTGTCGATATCGGCAATTGAGCCCAAGATTGAGCCTGTACGGAAAGGGATAATCAGAGGATGGTTCGGACCAAGGTTCAGACTCTAGGATTCGTACTTACTTTCGGGATCCATGGCTCAGTGTGTGAAAAAGAGAAATCGTGGGACTGCAAAGGAAGCAAGGCTACCAGCGGGTAGACGAACACTGAAAACAGCGGCGAGAGCCTGAGGTAAGTTATGCACCGGGGAGCCCCGGTCCGTTACAAACTTCGTTACTCAGTCACTCACGGTACTCAGGTCTCAGAGGTGGCCGCTGTCGTCGTCGACAACGCTAGCGAGCGTCCCGAGCTCTCAAAATCTACAAGCGTCGTAGCTACGCATGTTCACCCCGAATCCCTTCTCCCAACCAAGCTTCTTCCCGACACATGCCATCGTGCGCATAAAAATCATTCAACTCGAGGTCGCGCTCACTGCATCGTCGTTATTTGCAGGACCACGCATTCGCCGGAATCGGCGCGGGCACAGTCGCCGTGCTCTGCATGAACCCGCTCGACCTGCTCAAGGTCAAGTTCCAGGTGTCGACGCGCGGGCCCGAGGGCGGCATCGGACGCGGCATCTGGCGTGCCCTGCGCGACATACACGCCAGCGAGGGCTGGCGCGGGCTGTATCGCGGGCTGAGCCCGAACGTCGCAGGTAACGCGAGCAGTTGGGGGCTCTACTTTCTCTTGTGCGTCTCGTCGTCACCTCTTTCCTTCTCCCGCTGAGCCTCCAAAGCTATAATCAGCTCAAGCGCCGCGCGACCGTCGACGCGCCAGACCGGCCCCTGTCGGCCTCCCAATACCTCCTCTTTTCGGCCGAAGCGAGTCCGCATTCTTTTCCCCCAACCCCCCAACATTCCTCACGCTCACGAAACTCTGTAAAGGCGCCGTGACGGCGATTCTTACAAACCCGATATGGGTGGTGAAAGTTCGGACGTTCACCGCGCCGCCCAACTCTCCCGCGGCGCACCGTGGGCTCTGGAGTGCGTTCCTACGCGTCACTCTGTTCTTTTTTTTGGCTGACTAGCGTGCCAGGCGGCTTCCGTGCGATATTCCGTGACGAGGGCTGGGGCGGGCTCTACCGCGGGACGTCGCTCGCGCTGGTCGGCGTGAGCAATGGCGCGCTGCAGTTCATGGCGTATGAAAAGATGAAGAACTGGGCGTTCGAGCGCAAGCGGCGGCGCGTCTCGAAGCTCGGGCGCGAGTGGACGACGGACGACGACAAGCTGGTGCGTTCTTCTGCGCGAACCCGACGATCCGAATTGAATTGAAAACAGTCCAATACGGCCTATACGATTCTGTCCGGCTCGTCGAAGCTCGGCGCGCTGTGCGCGACGTACCCGTACCAGGTCATCCGCTCGCGCCTGCAGGTGCGTGTTCTCGCGTGCACTTATACGGACTTGCTGATGGCGGATTTGTAGGACGACTCGGCGCTGGCGCGCACGCACCATCGGACGATCACGTCGACGATCGCGCATACGTGGGCGCACGAGGGCGTTGCGGGGTTCTATCGCGGCCTGGCCACGAATCTCGTGCGCGTGCTTCCGGGGACGTGCGTCACGTTCGTCGTGTATGAAAACATTGCGTGGTTGCTCAAGCGCGCTGCTGTGAGGCGCGAGGCGCGCCGAGAGGGCGGTGAGGGCAGTCGGTAGTGCATTTATCATAGATGGGGCATAACGGCACTTTTATCATTCATATGCACGATATATTATTGATTCACCACTCCGAGGACTCGCGCACATCGCATGATAATGAGTTTGGATACAACGATGGATTAAAAGAATGGCTATACAACGAGCGGGGAATAGCTACAAAGACGATTACAGTAAGGACAGTTGACATTGCATTTCGTCCACCACATGAAAGGGGGTTAGACGTGGCTAATCGTAATACTAAGATGAATGTTCAAGTACTGTATGCGTATACAAATATAAATGTATAAATACAAATGTCTGAGAATCAATGGTACAAATATACAATGAAAGAAAGTCTATGAGAAACACCGTAAACCCTACACGCGCGAATGAAGAAAAATCGTCGCGGTCATGAACAGACAGCCCTGGGTCTATCGTAAGAAAAGCTCAAGCGGGATCGGTTTGCGCCGCAAACAGCTCTCCGCGTCTGGGTCTTCATGGCCCGACTCCGAGCGCACACCCACAACAGCGCCGTGAGAGCCGGAATTGGCGCTCGGCTCGCTCGAAGAACGCGCGTGCGTCTTGGGAACTGCACTATCGCTACCGCTGGCGCCCGTCCTGCGAGCGCGCACGCGGCGCGCGACAGAGCCGAGGTGGAAGCGCAGCCTCGCCGACGGTGAAGGCGACGTCGGTGGCGAGGCGGCTGCCCGTGTTGCAAGAGTCGCAACTGTCGAGCAGGACCATCGCGAGCGAAGCTTCTCCTCGTTAGGCCAGTACTCCTCCTCGTCCTCGTCCTCGTCATCGTCGGGGAGGAAGGAGGAAAGCGAGGGTGACATGGAGGCCGAGGGCGAAATGGAGGAAGAGGGCGATGGCTGTGGTGAGGGCAGCGTGGCGTAGTCCACGATGAGTTCTAAGGGGTCGTACTGGGAGTAGGCGCTCATCGGCGTGTGCGGCATGCGCGGGGGCGAGAGCTCTGCTGCGCCCGCACTGGTGGCAACACTGGTGCTGCGCAGGCCTGCGGAGGGCGCAAACACGGACCACGCGTCGATGTCGTCAAAAATGTCCGCGACGTCGAGGGGGAGCGGTGTGCGCGGCGGCGCGCGGGGAACGGTAATTTTGAGCGACTTGCGTATGGAGGGGGCGGTGGCGGTGCGGGGTGGCTGGGGAAGGGGGTAGGTGGGGGGCTGTTGACATGAGGGACGGCGCGAGGTGGTGGTGCGCTTGCGCGGGAAGGTCGGGTCCATTTGGGGGCTGGGGCCGGGCGTGCGCGGGATCGCGGGAAGAGGCTTGCTCATCCGGCTGTGCTGGCCCGACCTTGTGCTCGCGCGGGAAGGAGGCGGGAGCGAGTCTGGGCGCGCGGCGGTCGCGCTCGACGCGGCAGGCGCGCGTGGGGAGGCGAGCGAGACGAGCTGGCCAAGTTCGCGTGCGTACCACGACACGTCATCCTCGTCCTGTTCTTCTCCGTCTTCCGGATCCGAAAACGGCGCGATGGTGAACTCGAACACGTCTGCGGCGTTCGCGTCGGAGGTAAGCAGAGTGGGGGTGGACCTGGTGATGACGAGCGGGTGGATCTGCACGCGCTGGGCTGCGGGAGCCTTGCGGAGCCGGGGGCTGGAGCCAAGGCCTGGCCACTCGTCATCAGACGTAAGCGGTGTCGTGGGGATGTCATTACTGGAGCAGGCGGACATGCTGGTGAGCGAGGGAGTTGGCGAGCGCGACCGGGGTGGGGACTGCAATCGTATATCCCGTGAGCGGGTGGGCCTAGGAGGCGTCGTCAGGGTACTGCTGCTAGACTCGGCAGGAGGCGAGTCGCTGACAGGCGAGGTTGGCGCAGTGATGTCAATGACGATGTCGAAGGCACTCAGGCGCACAGACTGGTGCTTGGCAGGTGTGGGACTTTGTGCGTCGAGAGTTGCAACACGTAAGAAATCTTGGTCAAGTGCAAACTCGTCTCTACCGTAGCGACTGCGGCGCTTCTCGCTGGGACAAGCAGACGGTGACGTGCGAAGGAAAGAGGTTGACGAGACAGAAGGTGAGGGGGAAGGGGAAGAGAAAGCGTCTTGCTCTCCAGAGAGTTCTGGGAGGACTGGGAGACGGTTGGCGCATTTTGAGGGACATGGGGTAACGATGTTGCTGCGGTTACGCACAGCGCGCTGTCGTTTCAATGGCGATAGAAAGCTGTAGTTCGAAAGGACTGCGGTGGTGGATGAGTCAAAATGTTCCGACATATTAATAAGTGGCAATACATACGCGGAGACATGTTTCAGTAGTCGAGTCGAGTGGTGGATGTCCGAGTCTACTACCAGAGAGGCTTGGGGGTCGTGAGTGAACAGAGTAAACGAAATCTATGAGGCAGAATAAGAGAAAGGCAAAGACGGGCACTCGACCTTTTAGTAGCCGGCGACATTTCGGTGGCTTTTGTTGTCCCGCGACTTTGCATTGTCTAGTTCAACAAGCCGTCCTTCCCTTATTTGGAAACAATACCCTCATTGTCTTTGATTACGTCACCCCGACAACGGCGGCCAAGGCGCATGACACTGCACACTGGCACTCCGGGCACATCGGCCACCACAACGTCTCTCTGAACAGTTCGTCGTCGACCTATTGTGTATGCGCACTGTTTCCATCTCGCCCTCGCCCTCGCCCTCTGCGTAGCTCTGAGTCTCTCAGCTGATACCCACAAACCTTTTGTTCCTAATTCGGAGGTTCGGTTCGGTGATGCGATGATTAACTTCTTTTTTCTCATTGTTTTGCGGAGAATTCTTGCGCAGAGCCGCGGGGGTTCATCATGCCACCACCACCGCACTGCTTCTGTTCTCAAGTTATAATCGCATATGGTCAGCTTTCTCCCTCACTGCTCGGCGGTTGAACATCATTGTTCTACGTATCAGCTGGTCGGAGTGGAAGTGCATATTGATATTGTGTCTCCATAATGACGATTCTCTCCTACAATCGCTCTTGTCTGACGGCCCCCGAGGCTCGGTTTTGCTTCTATGAGCTTGGTACGTCCATTTCCCCTTCCACAAAGTGTCGACACTATATCGCACGAACTCGCTTAACTTAGCTCTGGTTCCCACTCCTGCTTCCGCTGATCCTATCATAATAGATCGCGCCAAACGGACAAAGGACACACCCTTTCTGTCTTGGTAGCCGAATCTCTTTCTTCGGAGCTTCCTGAGAATTTCCTTCTTTCGAACGCTGTTATGCATCCAGCGGTTAATTGTGTTGTAATAATATGTCACCTCACATGACTCAACCCCATCGAAAACACCGACACCGACTCCCACCCATTCTCAGCAACTCTTGTTGTGCACTTGTACCCCAACCTCGGAACGGTGATAGGGACTGATGACCTCTGATTATCATCGCTGCTTCTCTTCCCCGCCCGAAACGACAACCCCTCTGAACTTTCTCAGGTCTTGTATCCCCTCCCATAGCCCTGAGGCGCGTGATGCACTGCTGCATACAGTACATACACACGGTTTTGTTTCTGGGGTATACATAACGCGATGGGAGTGCTTCCATTCCTCAGGGCCGGTGCCTTTCTTTATTCTGAGCGCACTGGCGCCGTAATACTGTACCTGTCAAACTTGCGAGCATCTGGCTCGGTCCGTTGAGGGAGACTCGAGGTTCTCGAGGTCTGGCTAACCTCGAATCCACATTTCGTGGCTGTTCTCTGCCTCTCCAACGGTATTTGAATCGCATCGTCCTGGTACCATCCTTGTCACTGAGGGTATATTCGTTCGTAGAACGGCCTGTAGCGATTACGAAGGAGGGGAAGGAAGAGTGATTCCCGCACACTCCAACGATGACAGCGTAGGTCGTCGCAACAAGCAGAACCGCGACATCGCCTGTTACGGAGGCATTTACCGGAAGCCAAGGCGACAAATGGTGATGGCGATGATGATCTCGCGACTGGCCGGAGTCAGGAGCCCGGCGGCCTAGAACCGGCGGTGACTCCAGTTTCGAGCCAGAGGGCGGTGTCGAGGGAGGTCGACGACGGAGGTGCTAGACTGTTGCAATCTCGGTGGCCACCCGGTGCATCCTCGTGTATGGCAGTGACTTGAGGCCCTCAGAGTTGATGACATTTGACAACGCCTTTCTCTGCCAAGTACCGTATAGTAACCACCCACAATCCAAACACTTCTCTGAACCATCGCATTCACAGAACGTAAAACACCCAAATACAAGCGTACACCACGTGATCATGCTGTGCCATCTGTGCCATCTCGTTTCTTGTTACTGATGTACCTACCGTACCTAGTCAAGAGAATTTAATGGATTACTTGCGAGCGAAGCGAGTGCGATCAGCTGCTCTGGGGTGACATCCCGTCTCGAGACGACCTGGAAGATATCTTTTATCGCCTGGAAAATACTGGAAACTTCACCGCGAGCCTCGAGTTCAGAAACACTGCGTCGGGAAATGGCCTGGAGGAAGGCGTCCTCCAAGACGGAATCGTCGACGTCGTCACGGACGAGCAAGCTGGCGATGTCCTTCACCGTGCCGAGAATTCCTTTCACGTCGGAGGGGCGGATCAAGGCGCGTGCTCCAAGCGCCTGCGTGCCTTTGTTCAGGCTACTGAGGGTACTGGTGTCGAAGCCACGGGCCTGAACATCGTCGACGTCACCACGGGCGAGCAAGCCGGCGATGTCCTTCACCGTGCCGAGAATTCCTTTCACGTCGGAGGGGCGGATCAAGGCGCGTGCTCCAAGCGCGTTACTGAAGGTACTGGCGTCGAAGCCGCGGGCCTGAATATCGTCGACGTCGTCGCGAACGAGCAAGCCGGCGACGTTCTTCACCGTGTCGAGGATTCCTTTCACGTTTAAGAGGCCAAAGCGGCGAGCCTGAATATCGTCGACGTCGTCACGAACGGGCAAGCCGGCGATCACCGTGTCGAGGATCCCTTTCACGTCGGAGAGGTCGAAGCCGCGTGCTCCAAGCGCTTGTGTGCCTTTGTTCAGGTCACTGAAGATAGTACTGGTATCGAAGCCGCGGGCCTGAACGTCGTCAATTGGGACATCCCCGAAGAGGCCCTTCATGACGCTGATGATATCTTTCACGTGGACGTCGGACACCTGGATGTCCTCGAGCGGGACATCACGTTTAACTGCTTTCGTGCCTTTGTTCACGTTACTAAAGACACTGGTCGAGAGCCTGCGGGCAACAACGTCAGAGGTGGCGGATACACCGGCAGCACCGCGAGCACTACCAATAAATCAACCGATATTGCGAGATTTAAGAAGAGAAAGGACGTACGCGAGAGGGGCAGAGATGACTGGGGAAGCAGCAGAGACAGCGAGAACAAGGATAGCGACGTGGGACGCGTGCATTGTGTTGTAGTTAATTGAAGTGTGGGTGTGGAAATTATGAACGAAAAGGACTGGGATTGGGTGAGATTAGTTTGAATGTTAAAGAAAGAATATTTGGACTGCATATGCGTTAGCACGTTTCACGAGGGGAAAGGACTATGGATATGCTCACCAACCAGTGCCAGAGAAATAACACGAAAGTGAGCAGGTGCTGGGGGACCTTGCATCGAAACCATGGCACTTAAGTAGTAGGTCCAATAGTCACCGAGGTGCGATGCCATCCCACCGTTTCGTACAATGTGCTTCCAATTGAGATTGGATCAAGCAGTATCAGGAAAATGCTGGCTGCTATACTGTCATCATGATACTATGATGATAGTGCCCAAGTCCGCTGAACTGAAACTGTTTGGCATCACGTGAACTCTCATTTTCCATGTCCTCAGGCTCATGCTCAGGCCGGCGCTACTGTACCGACTGTGGCAACGTATTGGGAAAGACTGCTGTGGACGGTGGAACCCCTAAATCTACACCTATATTACGCGTAAGGAAGGCGGATAGGATGAGAGATCAGACGCCTGCGTTCACTACAGGTATCAACATCACCCATGGCATCAGCCCAAGAAGTATCAGCCTGAGCCTGAGACGTGATACCGCCATCGCCAACTGCCCCGTGAAAGTTGAATGGCATCATCTAATGCGTTGTGATAAGTTCGATTCTGCTATATCTCGAATTTTTGGTCGCTCTCATATCGTTGTAGAATTGCAGCAACTTGTGCGGCATCAAGATATGATTACAAGTGTGGCATCAGGGCATTGTTATGCTGTTGTAAAATTGCGGTAGTTATCTCAATAATCAAGTTGCGGTGATAGCATGACGGTCATGGGTCACCGATTCAACGTGATCACACGAAGACCATTTCAAAACCTATGGTCCAATATGATCGTATCGTGATGATGGAATAGAGGCGACGAGATGGGATCAAAGAGAACTCGGGACCCAGAAATTCTGATTGTGACTGTAGAAGGATGTCGAGGAGAGTTCGTCGAGCGAGCCATGACCCACATCGATGTACGCCCGTAGTGCGAGTGCTCCATACTGGCCCACACAGCATGGGCCTGAGAGGGTGTTGCAGATCGGGAAGAAGGATGCGGTAGTTTCGCGAGTACTTGTCCGTATGTACGTCATGGTGTCCGAGTCAGTGTCGAGGACGGGCTGGGCCGGCGGGGCACCGATCTCGATGAGGGACACGATGCTTACCGACGATGAACATGAGTGCACTGGACACATCGCGGTCGTTGACCCACCTCCAATGCACTTTCGAGAAAATCGCGTGTGGCGCGTACCGCGCAGGCAGCACAGGACCATCTCAGAGAGCGCGTCCTACTCGATGAGCAACCGAGGTAGAACAAGTTGGGGGGATCGTGGTCACACAGATATCGGGAACTAGGGTGGCCCCTGGGTAGGGAGAGGGCGCACGTTGGCTGATGACTTGTCGCAGTTGAGAGGTGAAGTTTTCGAGAAGCCGGAGGACTTAGACCGCGTGGGAAGTACAGAGTCGGAGGCAGTTGAAGGGTGGAGCGATAACAGTAAGAGACTTCAACAGTAAGGGGAGAGTGAAGACGAAACACAGAAACGCGAAAATGTGGGCGGAGAAATCGACCACAGAGTATCAGGTTGCACTAACGTCACGAGCTCAGTGGGACATAGTCCTTACAAGGGAAAGGAGGGTGTGCTCTTGTTCGATGGCAAAGTAGACGTCGCAACGTCGACATAAGTACCACAACAAACTCGCGCGCTGCACACATGCAGCGGCGACAGAAGAAATTGGCGTTTGGGTCGCGGTCAGTCACCGTCTCTTTTTTTCTTTTGAACCCGGTCAGTCACCGTCGCGTACCTAAGTTAGGATGCACGACGTGACGTGGGAACCGCCACGTCCGTCGTCCGCCAGTCTGAGTACGTTGCGCCTGTGAGCACCGAGCTTTGTGTCAGGTCAACCACCAAAACGTTAGGAGTGCCATTGCGTGCAGCCATCATCCTATTTGGAAACCAAGGTGGATGCAGGACCGGGTTAACCGCGGGCCGGTGGCGGAGCGAAAAATTCAGAAGTCGATCGCCGCATACGAGTCGGCGTATTTTTTCCACACCATCGGCCTGTTGGTATCTGAACACTAAAATGTTCGAAATGAATCAAGAACACGACTTGAATGAAAAGTAAGGGACTTAGGGATGCTACGACTACAGAGATGCACTTGGCTAATCGAATGACATATAGGAGTGGTAAATTCCACGCGACCAGTTTACTCGTCTGCCCCGACTGTAGTGAAGCCGTCTGTGTTGGGTTTGGGGGAGAGAAAAACCTTGACATGCACCGCACATCGAAGGCGTGCCAGAGAAAACAAAAGAAGAAGACCTCTGAAAGACCAAGCCAGCCAAATCACGACCTCCGCACATTTTTCAAGCCGTGCATTTCATTGAATCCGCCTACAGTGTTTTCCCCACCACTAATCTACACTGACAAAAGGAGCTTCGGTGAAGTTTGCGACTACCAAGAGATGACGCTAGAAGCGCACAAGCGGCACAAGGAAGCAAGGCTGGAGGAAACACGAGTGGCCCCGGAAATGGGAAAGCCTGAAGCTGGAGAGACTAGAAATGTTCCCTGTAAAAAGGGGATTGAGCTCCTAAGCAAACTCGAAGCCGCCACGACACGGATTCCCAACAATGTACCTCCAGCAACCCTGGCGCATCGGCTTGGTCTTTTCTCGACCGATCCTCGCTTTTTTGTCGCAAGCCTGGAGCAAGGCGCGGAGGTAGAAGTTGAGAGCGACTGGGACATCTTGAACCCGATGTTGAAGACGGCGTTCGGACTGGGAGAGTTGGAGATACAGGAAAATGTGAAGGAAATGCTCAATCGCGGTGAATACGGGTTGGATGGTTTCATCCGATTTTTCAAATTCTTCGTCTTTCAGCGCGGTCTTGAGGGTGCAATGATCGAGCCGACGATCGAGGGTCTGTTGCACGAGATAGATTCTCGGTGAGTACAAGACGAACAAGGCAATAAGTGGGAGCTCACCATATACTAGATATGTGCCCCTTAGCAAGCCACCAAGCGTACCCCAATCCATTGCTGCTGGTACTGCCGCTTCGGAAGCAACTACCGCATACCCCGCTACCGCATGCGAGACTGTACTCAAGCCCGCGCTTGCCGCTGCGAGTGGGACAGTCGACTCACCGATAGTGCTCGATCACGTCTCTGACTTGGCCTCTAAAGTTGTCTCAGACACTTGCTCCGATGTCGCCGATCGCGCTTATGATGCGTGCGCCAACAGCGCAGAGTGGAAAAGAAAGAAGACTTCGAGAACCAAAGGAAGTCTCGAAGACGGTCGCAAAGCCCGTTGTGAAGGCATTTTCGTGGAATTCCCTCACGGAAAAAACCACCACACTTCATATCCTTTCGGTCTACATAGTGAACGCAACATGCCTTGGGACTATCTCTCGACCGAGGACAAGTTTTACATCCAAGCGAAGATATGTCGCAAACCCTTGATCAGCAAAGGAAGCGCTTGCGAAGACTGCCGAGCGCTCGCCTCCACACCCCTCTACGTCGGCATCATGGACCGAATCCGACACGGGGTCCACGAGAATGCCCCACTTGTCTACCATGGGGCTGGAGGTCTCATCGACATCGTTCGGCGCAAAACGGGACAAGTGCAGCAGTTGCGATTGACCAAACTGAATGCAGGCCGAAAGTTGCTGGGGAATTGCGATGACTCGGATGGCCCCGCAGATCGGAAGGGCTGTCGGAGTCAGGTGTCCGGCTGCCAAGTACCGGCGGCGAGTATTTGAGCCGAAGAGCGATGTCGAGAGAACGAGTGAGATCAACGACAGGGCCCGGGAGGTGCTGGAATATTACAATTCCGGCGACGAGCTTACTTCACGGTGCGGGTGACCGGTCACCTGGCGCGCATCCTGGTGTACAACTTGAACATAGCGGCGTGATACCGCCGTACCGCACACCTTCGGGCCTCAGGCCTCAGAGTCGATAGCATTTTACAACGCCTATCGTTGCCAGTATTGTACAGTAACCGCCTACGAAAATCGATTCGACAATTGCGGAAGCGCTCTGAACGCCCATTCACATTCACTCACAGAACGTTCATCCACAGAACGCATACTGTACAGCAACGCGCAACGATCAAGTACAAGCGTGCATCACGTAAACATGTCATCTCGTTTCTCGTTACTACTGTACCGCACCACCTAATCAAGAGAATCCAACGGAAGGCTCGCGAGAGAAACAAGCGCGATCAGCTGCTCTGGGGTGACATCCCGGCGCGCGATTTTTTTGGATCCGAGGATAGTTTTTATTTCTTTGAGAAGGGTGCCGAGACCAAAACGAGGTTCGAGTTCGGAAACATTGCGTCGGGAAATGGCCTGGGGGAAAGCGGCCTCCAAGTCGCGGGCCCGGATACCGGTGGGGACACGGCCAGGACTCGGCCTCGGGAAGCCGTGCTCGGCGAGAAAGTCGTCAAGAGTGGCAAAAGGGGAGGCGCGTGCCCCGTGCGGGTCCGAATCGGAGACATCGTGATCGCGGCGGGCGATTCCTTGGAGGAAAGCGTCCTCCAAGTCGCGGGCCCGGATACCGCCGGGGCGACGGCCGGGATTCGGCTTGCCGTGCTGGGCGAGAAAATCGTCAAGGGCCCCAAAGGCAGGAGGGATGGCGCGTGCCCCATGCGGGTCCGTGTCTGAGACATCGTGATCGCGGCGGGCGATTCCTTGGAGGAAAGCGTCCTCCAAGTCGCGGGCCCGGATACCGCCGGGGCGGCGGCCGGGATTCGGCTTGCCGTGCTGGGCGAGAAAGTCGTCAAGGGCCCCAAAGGCAGGAGGGACGGCGCGTGCCCCGTGCGGGTCCGAGTCCGAGACGTCTTTCGCGTCGGGGCTGGGGGCTCGGACCGCTTTCGTGCCTTTGTTCACGTTACTGAAGATACTGGGGTCGAAGCCGCGGGGTTGAATGTCGTCGACGGGACCATCACGTTTGATCGCTTTCGCGCCTTTGTTCACGTTGCTGAAGGTACCGGGGGGGAAGCCGCGGGCAACAGTGTCAGAGGTGGCGGGCACACCGGCAGTGCCGCGAGCACTACCAATAAATCAGCCGATATTGCGTGGTTTGAGAGGAACAAGACGTACGCAAGAGGGGCAGAGAGGGCAGGGGAAGCAGCGGAGGCGGCGAGGACAAGGATAGCGACGTGGGACGCGTGCATCGTGTCGTTGTTAATTAAAATGTGGGTTTGGAAATCGTGGGCGAAAAGGACAGGGATTGGGTGAGTGAACGTTAAAGAAAGAGGATTTGGACTGCATATGCGTTAGCACGTTTCATGACAGGACGAGACCATGGGCGTACTCACCAACCAGTGTCGGAGAAAGAACAGGAAATTGGACAAGAGCTGGGGGACCTTGCATCGAAATCATAGTACTTAAGTAGGTCCGATAGTCACTGAGATGAGATCTCACCATTTGGTACAATACGTGACGCTTCCAATTGAGATTGATGTGGACTGATGATAGTGGGAAACATAGTGCCCAAGCCCGCTGAACTGAAACTGCTCGGTGTTATGCCGAACTCCAGCCTGAGTACTGCCTGAGTATTACGATCATTTTCCCATGTTCTAGCGCTACCGGCACCGTGACTACAGTACCTTACTGTAGTAAGAAAGGCTACTGTGGGCGGCGGAACCCATAAGTCCATGTTACGTGGTCTCAGGGGAGGGAGAGGAGTAGCACCGAGCAGCCAGAGCAGTCAAGAATTCTGCTCTTCAGCTTCAGAGACTCGGAGGAATTCTCGGGAATCCGGTGTTGACCGTATGAATAGTTTAGCCCTGAAGTCAGTCTTCGCGGGTTCGTCCCTTCTTTCGGTCAATGACTCAATGCGTCTCTTGTGTACCGGTTATAGGACGAGCCATCAGATGCCTGCGCTCAGCATCAACCTTTAATTAGGCATCAGCCCGAGACTCGGACGTGATGCTGCCGTGGGTTTCATCGCCAACTACCCTACGAAAGATTAGAATGGAAATATAGTATGTTCAGTAATATCAACAAACTCGCGCGGTGCACACATGCGGGAACGACAGCAAAAAACGGTGTTCACGTCGACCATCATCGCGCACCTAGGATGTACGAATTGACGTTGGAGCCCCCACGTCGGCCAGTCTGAGTACTACGCTACGCCTGTGAGCGCAAAGTAATAACCACCAAAACGTTAGGAGTGCGTCGGCCTGACTCGGCCATCAAGCTTGCATCAAGAATGGCACCGCACAGTGCAAGGGGATGGGCTCCAGTGGAGAGAAGAGTGGAGCAACAAATGGCGACGCATGGTGACCGTGACCGTGGCTGTCACTGCCTCGCAGCTTCTCGATGGCAGTGCATCAGCCGGGGCCCGCTTCCCCACCGAGTCCCCACCGACGAGCGAGCGAAACGCGCAGATAAGCGGCATCTATCTCGCAAACTGTGGCGGTACAAATGCAACACAACAAACACCGGAGCGGAATACCCGCCACCCAAGCGACGTGTTTGGTGCGTACTGTACTCAGCTGGTGTCGTGGTGTATTCTCGGCTGTTTGTAATCGATCGCCACCTTCAGACACACGCTCTGCTTCCTGACACCAACTTGAACTCCTGTCTCCCCTTGTCTGTGGCTAACTCATTGACTCAAACCGTTGTCCTACTTTTACTCGGGGCTGGGCTCGGAGCTCAGAGATCGGGACGATCGTGCGTATGAGGAAATGGGCAGAAGTACAGACACTGGTACATGACCAAACCGATCAAGGGAGGATATATACAAGGGACAAAGGTAGGCCGAGCCATCCAATAAGATCCGAATGTACGGTAAGCCAGAAAAGAAAGCCTCCCCACCGAGGTTTACCAATATAGTGTGGACGAGAGAGAAGTATAGTAACTTGGCTTCTTGCCTTTCGACCCTCAGTCGTACTCGCTTGGGGTATCCTCTACCACATTCTTCGATGAGCTCGGATACTTGGCCTTGACAATCCTGAAAAAGGGTACCCCAATGTCCCCCCCATCGTTCAGACAACACACCATCCGCGCCTTGAAATTATCATGCAGCCGTCTAATGTCCCTCCCCTTGGCTCCGGCCCTCTCTGGGACCGCCTTTTGGCACACCTGTGGCCGCCTCCTCCTGTGTCGCATGAAGGAGTCGCTGCGTCCAAAGTAGTCCCCACAGTGATCACAGATGTAGATGTCCCAGGGGTGTACCCTGGTCGTGTCGCAGTGCCGCTTGAAGCCCTCCCATGCGCTGAATCGTGCGCCAGGGCAGAGCCGGCACCTGAGCTCGCTGACGGCTCCGCGCTCCCAGTCAGCCTCAGTGGCTGCGAGTAGCTTACTGTACCTCTCCCTCAGACTTTTCGGGATTGGAAAGAGCGGCCCGCCTTCTTTCACCCCTACACTGTTCTGCGCGTACTGTTGCTGTTGCGCTGTGCCTCCCATCCATCGCGGCTCCTCCCCTTGTGCGCTCTCCTCGATCCAAGTCAGTCCCTGGGTAATGGCCTCAGTCAGCTCTTGCTGTACACTTGGACCCGGCAGGAATCGATCGTAAAGTCCCTGCGCATTTGTTGCCGCGTGTCCCCTAGCTCCGCGTCCCATTGCCTCGGATATATGGTTGTTCCCTTGTTTCGGGTCCCTGGTAGCAGGCTTGTGCTGGGCCTTGCTTGAGGGTCCTGCTACCTCCAAGATCCCTTGTGTTTTCGATAGCCCCTTACCCTTCTTCCTCGGGCGCGGGACATGGGCTTCAGCCTCGAGGTGGCCATTATCGACAGTTCCGTCCATCCCGTTGGTACGAGCTCGCTTGCCAAGGATTATGCCCGGCGTGGTGAGCGCAGGCACCGTCTGCAGATCCGCCTCTATGTTTATTGCTGTGCTGTAATCGGGCCCAAAAGGCCCTGTGGGGAGCCACTGTCCGGGATAGTATCTGCGACCACCGGTGTCAGTGGGGATGGACGAGTTCTTTCTGGCGCAGGGAATAGAGGTAGAGTCGAAAGGGTACTTACAATGTGTTCCCGATGCCAGTGTAGTTGTACTCTGGGGAAACCCCGGTGTAGCCCGGCTCGAGATGGCATTGGGAAGTTTTCCAACCAACAAGATAAGAACTCCCTGTGCCAGCGAACGGATTTGGGTCTGAGAGCCAGGTCTGGTCGCTCTGCGAGGAGCTCGGCAGGGCCAAGCCCCTACTTTCCGGTGGTACGGGGCCCTGCTGTGGAGTAGGCGTGAATAAAGGTAAGGTCCATTGTTGCCGGGTCTCTCACTCACACTGTATGCAACAGACGCCTGGTTAGGAGTGGATGGAACTTGGGATGGAACAATCCCAGTCGATAAGGTATTTGTGCTCCACGGAGACGCCGCCGAGCTGGTGTCAGTGAGAGCTCGAGGTAGGGTAAAAATACACCCAATTGTGGCAGAAGGGTGACTAGGACGTACATAGCGTCGGTGTTATCCAAGACGCAAAATCCTGCGGCGTAAAAAAATCAATATCTGCGGTTTTTAACCAGCTGCAGAATATGCATGCTCACTAGGTGCGGATGATTCAGGCCATTTGCTACGGCCCTAAGGACACCTTCGGGTGTCCCCCAAAGCGCAGCCGCAGGGTCAATGTCCTATGGCACCGATTCGAAAAATAAATGATCACTCGTATCTCAGGAGTGAATGTGTACTCACAGGGCCGTACCCGAATCCAGTGGTTGTAATTTCTGGGAAGGTGTGGCCCGTTCCGTACTGTTGTTGAAAGACAGCTTTCCGATCGGAAGTAAAACCACTTCCTAGTTGGGCGCATCCAGTAGTTAAAGACCACACTGCAGTCTGGTCCTCGTCCAATGATGGGGCACTGGTCCTAGACGAGAAGGAGGTCATGTGGGTCGCATTGGGGTAGATCGGTTGCATGGTGTCCTTCGAATGGTGGTGGTGGTGGATTGTGGGGGAGAAGTGTGGAGGATGCGCTCTTATCAAGAAGAGCCGGCCCTTCTTTGGACGCACCGCTTGCGAGTTGACGTCCACAGTAAGACCCGGCACGAACACACGACCACACAGCAAGACCCATTGTCGCGATCCACAATTTTTGAGCTTTAGTGGAAAGCTTTACTTTTACCATCTTGTCATCTGTCTGAGTTTCTACCGGGGTTCCGTGCTCTAGGGAGGCTGTGCCGAGGGAAATCTTTTCGCTTAGCTTCGAGTTGGACGAAACCTGGGGATGCCTTGTGTTCTCAATTCGAGCATGGTGCTCTTCTTCTACTTTAGCAGTCAGAAGCGAAGTCGACGCCAAGACTCGGGGACCTCCAGGCATGAGCCTATATTACCCTTTTCGTTTGCTGATCGGCGTCTGAATCAAATCGCAGCGGACTAGGTCCGACAGAAGCACGGCGGTTTTGAACGCCCATTAGTTGTATCTGAAGTACTATTTTGGCAACGACCCTGCGTGTGCCTGTTCGTGGGGGAGATTAGGAAATAGATAGGGAATGGAAGAGCTAAAGATAGAACGACGACAGAATAAGCAGGCTAAGATAACGAGACAGAGGCACCGAATCTTCGAGAGACCCAGATGTAGGAAGGCACGATCCACTGGGAGGCACGGAGACGGCCGGACGCGATGCGAGAGGACTGGCAGATGGGGACTGGGGGATGAAATATTGATTTGAGTGCGCAAGCATATGTACATGTGCTCATAGCTACCAGGGGGAAATGGCACCGAATGTAGATAATAGAAATAGAAAGGGAATGTGTAATGCGCGATGTCAAGGGAAGATAGGGGATGAGAGAAACCTTGACGAAGACAAAGCAACAAAGTTGACGACTCGGAGGCGACAAACCGGTACCGACAAAAGGTGACTTGAACTAGTGAACGTTGAGGGATACGTTGATCCGCGACTGGGTGCGACACGATTCCTCTGTTCCTTGGTATCACAGTTATTACTATTGGTCTCTTACGGAACAGTTGTACAATCTGCCAGTGGCAGATGAAATAGCGGCGCGCGAAATAAATAAATAAAAAGATGGGAGTCGCGAGGAACTCAGTGCACGTGGAAGAAACAACACGTGCCAGTGTCGGAGTCACTCTGCGTCGCTTCCGAGTTTGCTCAACCATGACACTGCCGTACTTTGACTCTGCGTTTGTTTCCCACTCCGTCAAAGATTGCGGGGACTGGCTACACCATATACCTCATGTAGGGTACTACGACCCGGATACGTGCACGGCCTCATAACATCAACTAGCGTACACAGCACCGTAAAGCGACCTGGACGCACTCGAGGCTCACGAATCACAGTAGATAATCAATCCGGACCTTTCTCGGGACTACAGTACATCCATGGGATCGGGAGGCTTCTCTTGGAAAAAGTTCGCATCAATCAACATTGCTACTTTGGAAACGTGCTTGCATGGGTCCACCTGTCACGATTATCTCAGGCTCCTGAGGGTTCATCACAACTTCAGCGAGCCCTCGAAGCCCGCAAGTCGCAGACCTGTCACGTCTGATGGATGTCCCGTCTGTGACCGGTAAATAAATGGCACAGGTATATGGACGAACCGACAAACCCGAAGGCGGTTTAAACTAATTCGCTAAAGTTGAAGAGTCGAATTCTTGACTGCTCTCTGATTGCTCGGTGCTATGAGTGCTTTGCTCCGCGTACTATGGGTGTAGACTGATTCCACCGTCTTCGGCAGCCGTCTTTCCTGATTCCAATAGCGCCAGAACATGGGGAAATTGACATTGAGGTGATACCGTAGAGTTCACGTGACGCCAAGCAATTTCAGGGGGACTCGAGCAAACGGTTGTGCATCCCCCGCGTTTTTGATGCCATTTGACCCAATCTGCAATCGGAGGCGCCATGTACAAGAACGCGTCAAGGGGACAAACGGTGGGAGCTCACCTTAGCGTCGTCATAGGACCTACTTAAGCTTAAGTTCCTTGTTTTATTTCCGAGATCCCCCAGCTCCTGCTCAGTTTCGTATTCAAGTCATCCATTCTCTGGCACTGGTTGGTGAGCACGTCCATATCCCCATCTCAGCCTGAAGCTTGCTAACGTGTATGCAGCCCGACTCCTCGTTTGTACAACGCCCAACTTTCAGATAATCCCTGTCCTTTCGTTCACGTTTCTCACTCTAATCAACGACGAACTACAACACGATGCACGCCTCCCACATCTCCATCATTCTCCTCGCCGCCTCCACTGCTTCTCCTGCTCTCTCTGTCCCCCTCGGGTATGTCGTTGCTCCTCTTAATCTCGCAATATCAGCTGATTTGTTCGTAGTCCTTTCTTCCAGTCGATCCCCACCATCGCTACCGCGAACTTGAGTATCGCAGATTTCAACAACATCCTTAGCATGAACGAACCGGGTTCCTCCCCCGCGCCGGCAGCCGGAGCCCGCAGCATCTTCGACGGTGCCCTCAACTCGATTTTCGGGGTTTTCGGCGTTAACGACAATCTAACCGGCGGCATTGTGCCCACTCCGACTCGTTGAATTCTCTTGATTAGGTGGTACAGCAGTAACGAGACATGACACGATATGATTATGTGGTACACGGTTGAACTTGTGGATATACTATAATCGTTGCGCGCTGAGCGTTCTGTGAATTGGAAGGTGTTCAGAGCTCTTCCGCAGTGTTTGAATTAAGTTTCGTGGGTAACATAACATCTGTAAAAGCATCTGTAAAAGTGGAGGGTGTCAAAAGCTGTCAAGGACCAGTCCAGACCGGTCCTTGACAGCTTTGACAGGTACCAGTTTGCAGATGAACGAAAGGCACTGGGAGATGTTGTTGAATCAAACTGGAGTCTCACCAGGCCCTACTGTCCAGTGAACGTTGGTGATTGCAAGACGAGGGTATTACGGCACTCCAATGATATACATTTGGTAAACAGGCTGAAGAAATATATGTATGGCTATGGGTGACGCTGATACGACTGCGCTCTCCTTGGGCCCTGAAAAGGGCTATTTTCGCATTTTCCACTTACTTCCTGCATTCGCTCGCGCTCACCCGCTCTCTCGCGCGTTGCGCGCTTTCTAAGCGCTTTGTTCCCGCGCTTCGCCGGTTTCCCGCGCTCTGTGAGCGCTCGGCTTTCCTCATACTCCGGATGTTTCCCTTCGCGTTTTAGCATTCCCCTTTCCCCAATACACCCCATTCCTTAGCTTACTTTTCTAAGTATATAACTCATATAATTACAACTTTACACCCCAGGTTATAGCAGAGAATTTCCCTCACAGATTTCAGACTTTTGAGCTCAGTGAAGCTCATCCCTAGCGTTCCCCAGCACGCCGCACTCGCGCGCGGCCATAGCGACTCGAACCCGACGCGTTCCCGACCCCAGTGGCCACTGCCACTGATACGAAGTTTCGCGCCACGCCGAAGCGTGCGCGGCCGTCTCCAACCACCTGCGACCAACCGACACCGCTCTTTCAGGCTCTCCCGACCTTGCGGACCCTCACGCGGCTCTAGCCCTTTGACACCGACGCGTCCGCAATCACCGCGGACCTATATACAACATCTCGCGCCCCGCGGAGGCCTGCGCGACACCTCGCGACGCTTCTAACCCCCCAGTGGCGGAGAGCGTTTTGCTGCCCCTGTTGCGTCTGCGGAGACTGTGACCCCTATTCGCAACTTGCTAACACTCTCCACTGCCCCCCTCTTGCGTGAGGTCAGCTTTGCGATTGTAGAATGGGCGATGGTGGGCATGTCCACCCAGTCCACAGCGTCGCCGCCTTCTGGCGGTTGTTTCTCCGGACAGGTATGGGCTCAAGTACTCTGACCCCTGTCAGATCGCGTCAGACACGGTGACCCCTTTCGTTGAGACGCAGCTTGGAGCATAAAGAGCTGACGCTTCACCTTTTCTCCCTTCACTTTACTTCTCTCAACTCGCTCATCAAAAATTTGCGCACTCGAAAACTACTCTACGTACTATGTCTGCCCCAATCGAAAACGATCCCCTCAACCCCAACAGCAAGTCTTTTTTTCTACGTTTTGTTTGCTCTTCGTCTGTACTAATCTACTACTCGTATTCTTTACTTAGCGGATGTTGATGTTCCCATCGAACCCAGCCTCGAGGATTACGTTAAGACTCCAGAGTTCGATCACCAGTGCTCCGAAAAAGCACGCGGGCACACCGCCTTATCTTCTGAGGAGAGCGGTGACTCTGATGATTACTTGTGGTCCAGCAACGATAGCGTCTCTAGTGCCACCAGCATTGAATCCACCCCCTACGAAGTTCCCAGGATTGAGGCAAATCTCTACTATGCCGGTGTGGGTCCAAAGGGACGCGGGCCCAAGCTCATTTATAGGACCTCTGACGACAGATTTGAGGAACCCCGTGGCCCTGAGGCGTACAAACGCCTCATGAGGATTGTTGGCGTTCCAGATAGTCACGAGTTCGGTCAGAATGGAATGTGGGACAGGGTTCGCGACCGGGTGCGTGTCCTTCTCGTTACGCAACAATTTCTTGACTAATGTTCGTTCTAAGGTTGTGGAGTTGCTCAACCAAAAGAACATTAGAGTCTCATCTGTCGATTTCGTTCGTTTTACGTGGCTTAACAAGAAGGCAGACCACGAGATCAAGGAGGAGGAGGATGACGACGACGATGATGCCAAGGAAGAGGAAGACGTCACCTACGATGATATCCCACTCACCCAGCCCGTCGAGGACGGAGAACGTCACTACACCAACCCTACCATCTGGATCGGCGTCTTGCCCGAGACTCTCACCGGTGCCGTTGCGCACGAGTCATCCATGGACATCCGTGCCTTCCTCGACTCACTCCAGGTCCAGAACGTCGACATCGCCTATCGTGAGTCGGTCTACAAGACCTTGTCCGGTCATGGTCCAGCCCTTTTCCCTCCCGTTGAAGACGATGACCCTCTTAAGGACGTCATCGACAACGTCTCTGTTCCCCTCAGTCTCCCCATTGCTGGTCGTAGAACTACTATGCAGGGCACTCTTGGTCCCTACTTCCGCGTCGGTGACAAGCTCTATGCCATCACTGTCCGTCACAATGTCTTCTTGCCCAACGAGGATAACGAGTTGTATAAGTACCACGGTACATTTTTACTTGACACCCTTGAGAATCCAAGAGTTTTTCTGACTCTAGCCCCTCGTCAGAATCTGCACCCAAGAAGGAGGTCCTTGTGATGGGCGCGCTTGCGTTCAAAAAGTACCTGGTCTCCATCCAGGCCCTTATTGGCACATATGTTGACTCGGTCGAACCTCTCGAGAGGAAAATCAAGACGCTCAGAACTAGGGTGCAGGATGGAATCAACGTCCAAGAGTCGCAGATCAAGCTTGACAAGAACGAGGCCGTGCTTGCCCAGACGCGCACCAATATCGACAATCTCAAGAAGTTCTTTGTCGACATCAAGAAGAGGTGGAGCAAGTCCAAGGACCGAGTCAATGGGTTCGTCCGCTGGGCTCCCCCCATCGGTGCCGGTGTTGCTCCTCACCGCTATACCTGCGACCTATGCGTCATCGAACTGTATAAGGAGAAGTTTAAGCACATGATCGGCAACGTTTTAAGCCTTGGTGCGGTACTAGTCTACTTTCATTGAATGCCGCTGATCTGAAATGTACATCTCTCTTCCAGGTCCAGAGTTGTCCGCTTGGAAGCTCAAAGAGTTGATGTACGAACGTATCGGCGTCCCATCGGAGTTCAAGTACCCCGACAATGGCCTCCTTCCTCTCAGAGGCATGCTCACCGCCGATCAGGTCAACAACCCCAACAGCTTGAACCTCCAAGGCGATCGCATTCATCACGTTCTCAAGCGTGGCTTCACTACCAACACCACCGTCGGCACGCTCACTAGGTTTATGTCTTTTGTCCGCATGTACTTCACCATCGGCAATATGGAATCGCTCGAGGTGCCCATCTTTTCTCACGAGCACGACTCCGGCACCTTCTCCAAAGGAGGTGATTCAGGATCTCTCATCGTCTCCCCCCTCGGTGAGTTTGTTGCGTTGCTCACTGGCGGGACGAACAAGGGAACGGGTGGCTCCGACATCACCTTCGCCACTCTCTTTGTGTGGGTCTGGGATCTCGTCAAGGAGGAGTTCCCTGGTGCCAATTTGTATTTTGACAACCTTCAAGAATTCCTCGCCGACGTGGTCTAGGTTCGTTTCTTTTTCTTCCTTCTTATCCTAATCATACCCGTAACTAACGACCTTTATGTCAAGGAATTGCAAACACGTCTCGTTTTTTCTGCGACTTCTTCTATCTCCTGTAACCCCCACCCACGCTCACTATCATCAGTCTGTGAACTTGTTCTGCTGTTTTGGTGTTCGCTTTTATTTATTGGATTTCTTGGTGCAGATAGGGTGCTTTTGACCGTTGGGCGGCTGAAAGGGTTCTTTTTTTTTTTTTTGACCATTTTATTCCGCAGCAGTACTTACAGTAGTACAAGAATGGTCCCCGCCTCTATGAAGAGAGCGGGATTTATGAAACACTGATATAGTAAGCTGGGCTCACGTGCGATCGAGACGTAAATATTCCGAGAGAATAGAGGGGCAGGGGCACCTCCTTCCAAGGAAGCCGGTTACAGGGGCCACGAGGGCGGGACAATATGTAAGGAGACAGAGACACACAAGGCTGAAAATATTCGTCTGAGAGATGGCCCAGGATGCATTTATGAAAGGGTATATGAAGGGATATTATCAAAAGAAAAATATCCCGGTTCTCTAGACCGGTTGGAAAAGTGGGCGCGACACGCAAGAGTGGAATGAGTCACGAGCCCTGCTCGCTCAAAGACGATGCTTTGGAGCATCGCTCGTAGTACCTCGCTTCGGACCGGCTAACACTGCCGCACCTTGACTCTGCGTTTATTCCCCACTCCATCAAAGGTTGCGGGGACCGGTTACACCATGTACCTCATGTAGGGTATTACGACCCGGATACGTGCACGGCCTCATAGCATCAACTAGCGCACACAGCACCGTAAAGCGACTCGGACGCACTCGAGGCCTTGCTCGAGGCTCACGAATTACAGTAGATCATCAGTCCAGACCTTTCTTGAGACTACAGTACATCTACGGGATTGGGAGGCTTCTCTTGGCAAAAGTTCGCATCAATTAACATTACTTTGGAAACGTGCTTGCATTGGTCCACATGTCACGATTTTCTCCTGGTGGTTCATCACAACTTTAGCGAGCCCTCGAAGCCCGCAGGTCGCAGACCCATCACGTCTGATGGATGTCTACACTCCCGGTTTCCCGTCTGTGACCGGTAAATGAATGGCACAGGTATACGGACGAACCGACAAACATTTCCAGGATCACGATCATGACTGGAGGATCCCCGAGAAGCCTTCGCTAAAGTTGAAGGGCGGAGTTCTTGACTGCTCTCTGACTGCTTGGTGCTATGAGTCCTTTGCTTGCCCTGACTCCGCATACTATAGGTATAGACTGGTTCCACCGTTCTCAGCAGCAGTCTTTCCTGATTCCAATAGCACCAGAACATAAATTGTCATTGAGGTGATACTGTAGAATTAAACGCCAAGCAATTTCAGGCGGACTCGGGCGTATCGAGCAACGGCTGTGCATCCCCCGCGATTTTTGATGCCATTTGATGCCATCTGCAATTGGAGTCGTCACGTACAGGAACGCGTCAAAGGGACGATCTCACCTCAGCGCGGACATGGGACCTACTTAAGTCCCTTCAGTCGAGATCCCCCAGCTCCTGCTCACTTTAGTATCCAAGTCATCCTTTCTCCGGCACTGGTTGGTGGGCACATCCATAGCCCCATCTCAGCCTGAAGCTGGCTAGCGCGTATGTAGCCCGAGTCCTCATTTGTACAACGCCCAACTTGCAGACAATCCCTGTCCTTTCGTTCACGTTTCTCACTCTAATCAACGACGAACTACAACACGATGCATGCCTCCCACGTCTCCATCATTATCCTCGCCGCCTCCGCTGCTTCCCCCGCTCTCTCTGCCACCCTCGGGTATGTCGTCACTCCTCTTAATCTCACGACATCAGCTGATTTGTTCGTAGTCCTTCCTTCCAGTAGATCCCCACCATCGAACTTGAGTATAACAATATCCTTAGCACGAACGAACCGGGTTTCTCCCCCACGCCGGCGGTCGGAGCCCGCAGCATCGTCGACGACGCCCTCAACTTGATTTTCGGGCTGTTCAGCATTAACGACGATGTAACCAGCGGCATTCTGCCCACTCGTGGCGGCCTCGATTCCACCCAGGAGATCACTCGCCGCCTGCCCAGCCCCTTTAACTCTACCTTCTTGCAGCCTATCGGGTCTTTCGACCTGCCGACCTCCAAAATTTCCAACGCGACGCCGCGAGCCGTTCGTTGAATTCTCTTGATTAGGTGGTACAGTAGGAACGAGAAACGAGACAACAATGTCATGTCATGATTATGTGGTATACGGTTGTACTTCTGGGCATATTGTATAATCGTTGCGCATCCAGCGTCCTGTGAATGGGAAGGTGTTCAGAGCTCTTCCGCAGTGTTTGAATTAAGTTTTGCGGGTAAGATAACGAAAGGCACCGGGAGGTGTTAAATCAAAGTGGAGTCTCACAAGGCCCCACTGTCCAGTGACCGTTGGCGATTGCAAGACGAGGGTATTACAGCACTCCAGTGATATACATTTGGTAAACAAGCTGAAGAAATATATGTATGGGTATGGGTGACGAAAACATGGAATAAGATGAAAGGGTATATATAATCTTTGGATTAGAGTTGACCTAGGAAAATAAAGATAGAAAAAGATGTCACCCATTAATTAGCACCCCACGACGATTGCTGAGGCGTATAAACCCGCAAGCTATTGATTTCCCAGTAAGCTTCAGCAAATGCACTTGGATTATTGTTAACGACTGATGAAAGAGGATCAGCATGTCTCGATAATTAAAATTGATGGTCCTACAATCATTGCAGGTTCCCTCACCGCAGCCGGAGGTTGGCCAGAGGCTTCCAGCCCAGTCGCCCTTGGTAGAAATAAACGTATCAGCGATGGGAAGAACAGAAGAGTAGAAAGGACACCGACGCAAAAAGTCAAGTCAAAAATGATCCGGTGCGCAGCAAAGTGCTGCTCGTAGTCACAAAGGTCGGGGAAGAAGGGGAAGTTCGCTGCCGGGACGCCCCAAAAGATATCCGGGTAGACAGGCACTCCCCACGGCGCCCCGTCGCGGAACACCTCCGGGACATACCCATGTCGTGGATAAAACCAGACTTTGACGGAGTCGCGCCCTCTGTACGTGACGAAATACCCGCCACCCGCGCGGTTGAACGGGGCGCCGTAGGATGTGCAGGATGGGTCGGGGTCGGAGAAGATGACGCCGCACCCCGCGTTGTGGTTGGCCGCCGTGTTGCAATCGGTGAAGGAGGTCTCCCTACGAGGTTTAAGAATTCTAGCGGGTGGAAGAAAGCGAGACCTACCCGGTCTGCGGTTGGCGCAACTCATCGGGGGGCATCGTGCAATTTGGGGTCGTATGTAGGGTTGCCTGGTTATGGGTCTTCAAATTGATACCTGAAGTAGAGATTCGCGCGCGCCATTAGCATTTCTCGTCGACTCCCGGAGTAGGGTGGGCGGAGAAGGGACATGGGGCGTATTCTAACCCTCTATGATGTCGATTTCGCCGCCGATCGGCCACGGACCGGTGTCAGTCCGCGTCCAAAAGGCAGGCCAGGTACCACAGCCCGCCGGCATGTGCTGGAGATCGAGCACGAATATTGCTTCGTTGTATGTGTTTTGGGATGAGATGCGGATGCTGTCGCGTCCGCGGGCGGAGGGAGAAACGATGGTCCAATCGTCGGTACGCATGAAGAACTTCCCTCCATCAGCTGAAGAAACTGGATTCAGCGAGAGTTGAGCGAGAGTCGAGATGCAAAGAACGCACCATATGTCAGGCTTTTGTTCTGAGCCTCGGCTTGGCTAACGTAGTTGACGCGGCCGTGCGTTGGGTCATCCTTAGTCACCCAGTCCCATCCCTGGAAGAATCCCTCGCCGATCCACTCGTCTTGGAGATAGAAGAATGCCCTAGCGCATGGAGCGAGTGATAGAGAAAGAGTGGCGAGGATCGCATAGCCAGTACGCATAGTCGAGATGAGTGGTATGAAAGGAGTGTAGTTTTTGAGAGGGGCGAAAATGTAAAGGAGAGACAGGGATAGAACGAATGACGCGGTGCCAGCTGTATAACGGCCTGGGCAGGAGAGCAAAGCGGGCGATTTAACTGGGGAAATGGGAGTCAGACGAGTGGTTGAGCCGGCGATTAAAACGGAACGGACTAACGCGTGCTAGTGCGTTTCTGGGCGCCATCTTTGACGGGTTCCGAGGGTGAACTGGTATTCCCTAGGCTCAAAAGAGCAGCTTCCAAGTTTGAATTGCCTGAGGAATTGAATTGACCGCACTTATTGCGGAGTGGTGGTGCAATGCGGCAGAAGGCCGCTACTTTTGTACAACCAAGATTGTTCCTGAAAAAAAAGTCGGACTGCTCATTCCTTTAGCCAAAGTGCTTGTTTCGATGAGAGGAACAAATCCCTAAAACAGTTTGTCGAAATACTCGGAACTACCAGGGTGATGGCTGCTGCAGATGACACCTGTGAAGTTGTTGTTCTGACTGAGGGTTAGATGAGCCGGGTGCATAAGAGTTACTAGTGCCACGCGACGCACAATGAGTAGAATGTGGATACTGTGGGTCCGGCCCAGAAGTTCTATGTATGCGGAGGTAACAAGACGCAATTATTGGGTAGCTTCAGTTGGTCTCACTACTTGTCAATGAGATATCGCCATCTCCACCCAGAATACACCCGAAATATACGTGCCTCTCCGTTTTCGGTCGTAGGTCCCCTTCACACAATTCCGACTCACCCCCTCGCGTTCCCCAGTGTGCCGCACCCACGCGCGGCCTTAGTGACTCGAGCGCGATGTGTCGCCGGTCATGGTGGCCACCTCTGCAAATTTTCGAATCGCGCGGAAGCGTGCGCGACCGTTTGCGATTGCCCGTGACCGCCCAGACCAGAGGGCTCCATGCAGCCCACTGTCCCCATTTCCGACCTCGCTGCACTCTCGCGCGGCCTTAGCAACTCAAGCGCAACGCGTCGCCGACCAAGTTGGCCACCTCCGAGAAGTCTCGCGTTGCGCGGAAGCGTGCGCGACCGTCTGCGATCGCCTGCGACCACCCGACCTAGCAGGGCTCAGTGTACGCCACCGTTCCTGTTCCCGACCGCGCCGCACTTGCGCGCAGCCTTAGCTCTTCAACAGAGACACGACTGCGACCGCCACGGACCTACCTACGACACCTCGCACCCCGCGGAGACGTGCGCACTCACATGCGCCGCTTCACACCCCAACAATCCTGTGCGTCTTAGACGCGTTCCCTGGTGATCAGGGATGGTTCACCATCGGCAATATGGAGTCGCTCGAGGTGCCCATCTTTTCTCACGAGCACGACTCCGGCACCTTCTCCAAAGGAGGTGATTCAGGATCTCTCATCGTCTCCCCCCTCGGTGAGTTTGTTGCGTTGCTCACTGGCGGGACGAACAAGGGAACGGGTGGCTCCGACATCACCTTCGCCACTCTCTTCGTGTGGGTCTGGGATCTCGTCAAGGAGTTCCCTGGTGCCAATTTGTATTTTGACAACCTTCAAGAATTCCTCGCCGACGTGGGCTAGGTTCGTTTCCTTTTCTCCTTCTTATCATAATCATACCCGTAACCAACAACCTGTATGTCAAGGAATTGCAAACACGTCTCGTCTTTGGTTTTTTCTGCAACTTCTTCCATCTCCTGTAACCCCCACCCACGCTCACTATCATCGGTCTGTGAACTCGTTCTGCTGTTTTGATGTTCGCTTTTATCTATTGGATGGTTTCTTGGTGCAGATAGGGTGCTTTTGACCGTTGGGCGGCTGAAAAGGTTCGTCTGCTGTCTTTTGTCTTATTCTTTCGTCTTCATAGCCGACGAACGTCGAAAGCCTGGGCATTGGCGAGCCGTTTCCACAGCTTCTTCTGCGTCCTCTTCACCTCCATTATGCACTCATCTCCTTTTCTTCTCGACCACCCTCATCCCTCTTCCACGATTGCGTCTTCTTCCATTTCTCCACTGTCTTTTCCTCGTCTATCTTGCCGGTCGTTGGTGCAGGCGCGTGTTCGCAACGTCGGATTGCCGCTTCAAGTCAGTCTCTTTTCTCTCCTTATGTCTTTTTCGAAACGATTACTGATACAACTTCAACCTTCAGATTACGGTGAACCTACACGATTCGTTTGTTTCCTCGACTTCGTCTCTTGTTCTTCTGCTCCCTATATATTACTTGCCAGCTGGTACCACCTTCCCTATCCACACCAGCGTTGTACGCTTCCCCGCCCCCTATCCTGTCATAAAGACGTGTCATTGTTCTCTACTACCTACCTACCCCTATGCCAAAGGGACATTACCGTTATTGTCGCTGTTAACTTGCGTGTGATCTCGCTCTACGCAGCAGCTCTCCTTGAGGCCCTTGAGTTTCTACGAGTAGCTTAACGACTTATGTTTGCGACTTCCTCTTGGGACTTGTTCTCGTTGACTTGCGCTAATGACTTTCTATTATTACTTTTCCTTTGTGACTTAGGCGATTGGACTGAGCACGTTTGACCTCATTCGGTGGTACGTCGATCTGCCCCTTCTTCGAATAACGTGTACTTAGTAACTTCTTCGAGTATCCTTCAGGTGAGGCTTGAGAGATGGCCCAGGATGTATTTATGAAAGGGTATATGAAGGGGTATTATCAAAAGAATAAGATCCCGGTTCTCTAGACCGGTTGGAAAAGTGGGCAGATGGGGGCGACACACAAGGCGACACGCAAGGTGACACGCAAGGCAACACGCAAGGCAACACGCAAGAGGAATGAGTCACGTGTCGCTCTGCTCGCTCACTCAAAGTGCTCTAAGGTAAGGCATCGCTCGTACCTCGCTTCGCCTCAGAACGGCTCACACTGCCGCACCTTGACTCTGCGTTTGTTCCCCGCTCCGTCAAAGGCTGCGGGGACTGGTTACACCATGTACCTCATGTAGGGTACTTCGACCCGGATACGTGCACGGCCTCATAGCATCAACTAGCGTACACAGCACCATAAAGCGACCCGGACGCACTCGAGGCCTTGCTCGAGGCTCACGAATTACAGTAGATCATCAGTCCAGACCTTTCTTGAGACTACAGTACATCTACGGGATTGGGAGGCTTCTCTTGGCAAAAGTTCGCGTCAATCAACATTGCTTTGGAAACGTGCTTGCATGGGTCCACATGTCACGATTTTCTCCTGTTGGTTCATCACAACTTTAGCGAGTCCTCGAAGCCCGCAAGTCGCAAACCCATCACGTCTGATGGATGTCTACACTCCCGGTGTCCCGTCTGGACCGGTAAATGAATGGCACAGGTATATGGACGAACCGACAAACCCGAAGGCGACGATTTAAACTAATTTCCAGGATCACGATCATGACTGGAGGATCCCCGAGAAGCCTTCGCTATAGTTGAAGAGCGGAGTTCTTGACTGCTCTCTTCATTGACTGCTTGGTGCTATGAGTCATTTGCTTGCCCTGACTCCGCGTACTATAGGTATAGACCGATTCCACCGTCCTCGGCAGCAGTCTTTCCTTATTCCAACAGCGCCAGAACATAAATTGTCATTGAGGTGATACTGTAGAATTAAACGCCAAGCAATTTCAGGCGGACTCGGGCGTATCGAGCAACGGCTGTGCATCCCCCGCGTTTTTTGATGCCATTTGATCCAATCTGCAATTGGAGGCGTCACGTACAGGAACGCGTCAAAGGGACGATCTCACCTCAGCGCGGACATGGGACCTACTTAAGTCCCTTCAATCGAGATCCCCCAGCTCCTGCTCACTTTCGTATCCAAGTCTGGTTGGTGAGCACATCCATAGCCCCATCTCAGCCTGAAGCTTGCTAACGCGTATGTAGCCCGAGTCCTCATTTGTACAACGCCCAACTTGCAGATAATCCCTGTCCTTTCGTTCACGTTTGACGTTTCTCACTCTAATCAACAACGAACTACAACACGATACACGCCTCCCGCACCTCCATCATTACCCTCGCCGCCTCCGCTGCTTCCCCTGCTTTCTCTGCCCCCCCTCGGGTATGTCGTCGCTCCTCTGAATCTCGCAATATCAGCTGATTTGTTCGTAGTCCTTTCTTCCAGTCGATCTCCGCCATCGATAGCTCGAACTTAAGTATCGCAGATATCAACAACGTCCTTGGCACGAACGAACCGGGTTTCTCCCCCACGCTGGCGGTCGGAGCCCGCAGCATCGTCGACGATGCCTTCAACTCAATTTTCGGGTTTTTCGGCATTAACGACAATGTAACCAACGGCATTCTGCGCCACTCGTGGCGGCGGCCTCGATTCCAGCCAGGAGATCACCCGCCGCCTGTCCAGCCCCTTTAACTCTACCGTCTTGCAGCCTATCTGGACATTCGACCTGGATGCCCTCATGGCCGACCGTCAAAATTTCCAACGCGACGTCGCGAACCGTTCGTTGGATTCTCTTGATTAAGTGGTACGGTAGTAACAAGGCGACGTGACACGATATGATTATGTGGTACATGGCTGAACTTGTGGACATACTGTATAGTCGTTGCGCATTGAACGTTCTGTGAATAGGAAGATGTTTAGAGCTCTCCCGCGGTGTCTGAATCAAGTTTTGTGGGTAACATAACGAAAGGCACTGGGAGATGTCGTCGAATCAAACTGGAGTCTCACCATGCCCCACTGTCCAGTGAATGTTGGTAATTGCAAGACGAGGGTATTACAGCACTCCAATGATATACATTTGGTAAACAGGCCGAAGAAATATATGTATGAGTATGAGTGACGAAGACATGGAATAAGATGAAAGGGTATATATAATCTTCGGATCAAAGCTGACCTAGGAAAATAAAGATATCACACACTAATTAGCGCCTCACGATGATTGCTGAGGCGTATAAACCCGCAAGCTATTAATTTCCCAATAAGCTTCAGCAAATGCACTTGGATTGTTGTCAACGACTGATGAAAGGAGATCAGGATGTCTCAATAATTAAAATTGACGGTCTTACAATCATTGCAAGTTCCCTCCCCGCAGCCGGAGGTTGGCCAGAGGCTTCCAGCCCAGTCGCCCTTGGTAGAAATAAACGTATCAGCGATGGGAAGAACATAAGAGTAGACAGGACACCGACGCAAAAAGTTAAGCCAAAAATGATCCGGTGCGCAGCAAAGTGCTGCTCGTAGTCACAAAAGTCGGGGAAGAAGGGGAAGTTCGCTGCCGGGGCGCCCCAAAAGATATCCGGGTAGACAGGCACTCCCCGCGGCGACCCGTCGCGGAACACCTCCGGGACATACCCGTGTCGTGGATAAAACCAGACTTTGATGGAGTCGCACCCTCTGTACGTGACGAAATACCCGCCACCCGCACGGTTGAACGGGGCGCCGTAGGATGTGCAGGATGGGTCGGGGTCGGAGAAGATGACGCCGCACCCCGCGTTGTGGTTGGCCGCCGTGTTGCAATCGGTGAAGGAGGTCTCCCTACGAGGTTTAAGAATTCTAGCGGGTGGAAGAAAGCGAGACCTACCCGGTCTGCGGTTGGCGCAACTCATCGGGTGGCATCGTGCAATTTGGGGTCGTATGTAAGGTTGCCTGGTTATGGGTTTTCAAATTGATACCTGAAGCGGAGATTCGCGCGCGCCATTAGCATTTCGCATCGACTCCCGGAGGAGGGTGGGCGGAGAAGGGACATGGGGCATATTCTGACCTTCTATGATGTCGATTTGGCCGCCAATACCGGTGTCAGTCCGCGTCCTAAGGGCAGGCCAGGTACCACAGCCCGCTGGCATGTGCTGGAGATCAAGCACGAATATTGCTTCGCTGTATGTGTTTTGGGACGAGATGCGGATGCTGTCGCGTCCGCGGGCGGAGGGAGAAACGATGGTCCAATCGTCGGCACGCATGAAGAACTTCCCTCCGTCAGCTGAAGAAACTGGATTCAGCGAGAGTTGAGCGAGAGTCGAGATGCAAAGAACGCACCATATGTCAGGCTTTTGTTCTGAGCCTCGGCTTGGCTAACGTAGTTGACACGGCCATGCGCCGGGTCAGCCGTGGTCACCCAGTCCCATCCCTGGAAGAACCCCTCGCCGATCCATTCATCTTGGAGATAGAAGAATGCCCTAGCGCATGGAGCGAGGGATAGAGAAAGAGTAGCGAATATCGCATAGCCAGTACGCATAGTCGAGATTAAGTACCGAGTGGTATGAAAGGAGCGTAGTTTTTGAGAGCGGCGACGATGTAAAAGAGAGACAGGGATAGAACGAATGACGCGGTGCCAGCCGAATAGCGGCCTGGGTAGGAGAGCAAAGTGGGCGGTTGAGCTGGTGCCAGTGCCAGTGGTCGAGCTGGCGATTAAACCGGAATGGACTAACGCGTGCTAGTGCGTTTCCTGGTGCCATCTTTGACGGGTTCCGAGGCTCAGAAGAGCAGCTTCCAAGTGTGAATTACCTGAGGAATTGAATTGACCGCACTCATTGCGGAGTGATCTAGGATATCGTAATAGCTTTATAATAGTCAGTTTTCTATTCCCAGCCGCCTCGCTGCCCTATAGCATATCCCTTGGAGGGACACCACCATGTCAGTATTGAGGTGAGCTCACGAACACCATAACTCTCTCTCAGTGTTGCTCAGAAGTTTGCCGTCCTCTGAAGCTCTTTTAGGAACACTACCCGTATCGCTTGACCTGCCAGTGACCGAGGGACCGATAAGTCGTGAGTCAATCAACTTACCCCGAGTATTGACCTCAACCTCTTTCCAACTCTGGGACCTTTTCACTAAAGACCCTGCACCTCCCATCTTCGTACCCCCCACAGCTCTGAATAACGATTCCCGGCAAACTCCAAGGCAAACTCCCTTTTTTTTCTTTGTAGGAAAATCTTGTACGGAAGTTTCCAGGGTACCGGTTGGCTAGGGGACACAGGAGCGCTGCAAGCCATGCCGTCACAACACCCCTTTGCCTTGCCTTTTGCTGTATTTGCCAATGTATGACCTCTATACAGTATAACGGCACTTGCACTTCTGTGGCCTCCGCGGGTCGGCGCGGAAATACCCACCATATCTCCGCTCACAGCCGATCGAGGCCACCGCCACGATCTCTCATATGACCCAACTCACCACATCTTTGCGTGTACTCCACTCTCCTCGGACGACCCTTGATCGAAGCTTTTCAAATCCAAGTCCCAAGTAGACGCTTGGTCGGCGGCGACAGCGTCGATTCTGCTCCTCGCTGTGCACGCGAACCTTTGACCATCGACAACTCCTCGCTAGCTACTATTGTGTTTGTCTATAATGTATTGTATACGGTGCGACAGCGGAAACTTCCCCTGGCCCGATCCAGCTCGCTCGCGTTGTTGCTTTGCCTTCTATTTTCGATCACCTCACTGCGGGTGCTGTCCGGCGCTCAGAACCCCCCCCCCCCCCTAGTCACTCGGGGTCACTTCGGTCTTAGTAAAATTTCCCAAGCTCTCGCCGGAGCATCGTACTTCTCTAAGGCAACCGCTGATGAGTCCCGAGTCAGCTGACTCTCTTCCCCGGTGATGTGCTACTGTACTGCGCACGTAACGCGTAACGCGTAACGTACAGAAGTGAAGCACTACATTCCAACAACGTCACGCGATATTTTTGTTTTATCTCATCTGATACTATAATGCTTCCGTTACACCCGCACTCACGACGTCAAAGAGATATTTATAGATGAAGTCAGTCCAGAACCCTGTTTCGGTTTCAATGTAAGGGGAATTCTCGCCCACTTGCTTCCTTGGACCTCTCTTTTCCCTGAATCACCCACTCCCCCCACATTCGAGTACACCCCAGGCCACACAGACCGGCCTAGGCTCGTCTGGAGTATCTGGCGCGACCAGACACGGCCATCTGCTATCTCTGAAACGTGCTCACACACTCGTATGCACAGATGCTTCCTTTTAGAATCACGAATACAGTGCGGATATTGCGCGATTGGTCATTGTCAGTGATAAGATACAAGATATGCATAAAGTCATTGCGCGACTCATGGCTCACAGAATCGCACGGTGAACGAAGGTTAGCATCGAACTTCCCATTTTTGATCACTAATTATCGTATCTAACCCAACCCCGACCACGATACGTGTGCCGTAATATTTTCATCCTTCATTGAATCCGATTCCGTACATGATGCGCATGATGTCTGAAACGGCCAAAAAGTCCCAACGCCAGGTCAAATACAAAGCTTACAACAACAACAATATCCGAATATCAGTATCGTATCCATTCGTGACGAGACAAGAAGTTGCCCCAAACTGATGAATGAGGCGGAGTACCATGACCGCCCGGTCATGGAAATAGGAGAGTTCCGCATCAGACAAGCGGTAGGCCATTGTACCGGCTCCTATCAGATAACGGCGGCGTCGAAGTGCCGTGAGCTTGTTCGCTGCCGGGCGTGGTCTGGATCACGGTCACCGAGGGTGACATGAGTGAAGGTGGGAACGTGCTTGGGTCGGACGGGTCCTTGTTGTAGGCTTATGTCAGCATCCAGCCATCAAAATGGTGCCATGACGAAAAACAAAAAATGGAGAAGAGTTTCGAAAAGGAAAGGTCTGGTGAAGGGCGCCTAGATGCTAATAACACGCACGTAGTATTTGGGCATTGAGGTGCCGGGGTCTGGGAGACCAAATGCTGCTGCCACATGCGGTGCGTCGGTCATGAATGGCGAGGGTCGTGCAACTGCGCGCCATCGGCGGCGTCGGGTGTACCAGATGATGAGTCCAACCAGGACTGTAGCCCCTACGACGCCGCCCACGACACCGCCGGCGATTGCCCCCGTGCTCGAGCTGCCTTTGTTCGAGCTGGGGCTTGAACTTGTAGAGGCGCTTGGCACTAATGTGGACGATGTGGATGAGACCGTGGTTGCTGTGCCCTCGGGTGTATCTTTGACACAAAAAAAATTAAAAGGGAAAAAAAAATTTGTTAGAAATTTTCTTTTCGACGCCACCATGTTCGGCTTACCACCAGCGCTTTGTGCTGCGGTGGCGTTCCAGGTATCAGCAGCCTGCGTAAATCCAAATGGAGAAATATGGGATCAAACTTGGGATCACAGCCCTAGTGCCAAGACAACAGTTTGTACGCACCGACACCTCGAGATATGCCCAACGAGGTATCCGCGTCCCAGCTGGAATCGAGTTTGGATACCTAGTACGAGTAACAGAGGTAAGAGGAAGAGTAAGACTAGCGATGACGTGGTCAGATCGAGAACGTTGGAAAGTAGACCCACGTTCCATCTGTAGACACTGTGGTGCAGTTGATGTACCATTGGGACCACCTCGAAAAACGTTATCTTAACGGCGCAGAACTTGAACACGGACAGGAAGAACACATACTGTATCCACTCCGAAGAGCCTTGGCAAGCGCCACAGGCACTGACGAGCGAGTAGACGACGGTATTGCACTCGCACAAGTTGCTCTGACCAGCGTTTGGGCCGCGGTACAGCGAACCTTGCGGTAGCGGGTCGATTTTGAACACTGTGTACGCGTGCGGTGTGGATCGGTGAGAGAAAGTACCCAGAATGGGATGACATTTAGCTCGAAGGGGGAGGTGAAGGAGGACAGTTGGTGAGAAAACGTACGTCCAGTGCCACATGTTGCCTCTAAATATGCCGCAACGTTGCAAGGGTTTTGACCCATGCTGTTGTAGGACTTGGATAGAGGCCACAATCAGTCGATCGAATGGACGAATCCTAGGAAAACGTACCCATTCCCATCCTGCAGTACAGTTCGGATAGACGAGCTGGGCAGACGCAAGGCCCGCGAATATGGGGAGACAGGCGACCAAGAGTGACTTGCTCGTCCTCATCTTCCTCCTGGTCATGGGCGTCGGGGGCAGGGGGTAGATGCGGTCTAAAGGAGAGGTGCGTTGGACATATACGTTTCCTGTTCCTGTCTTGCCGTTATGGCACCCGGTCGAGCGCCCTAGGGAAAAAGAGCCGGAATCGAGTAGGTGCTCCGTGTGGCCAAAACTACCCGCCAAAAACGTACCTTTAGCTGGCTCCGGACAACCCGAACTGGCGCCCATGCTCTCGCGGTCGCTTGACTCATCGCCTGCATGACAGTGCGGCAGTGCAGAGTGCACACCTTCGATTATGTCATCATACAGCATGGTGTGTTCGTAAGGCGACTAGGCCCAAGGGAATAATAGCGAGTACTGGTAGCTACCGACTGCTGAACAGAAGGAGAAAAGAACGATGACCGAGCACACTGCGAATGCCACTGACCGCCGTGTTGCGACTTGCGGGGTTGATCGAGCAAGCGCTCCTTGGAGCGCTCTCGATCCCATCCGCGTTTCAAGTTCACGCAGCACAACTCCGAGTCGACTTCCTCGGTCAAATTTTATAAAGTGCACGTCCGCGGCATCAGTAGAACTGGTCAAAAGTGATGCAACTTTCAATCCTCCTAAGGACCGACGAGTCGAGGCGGCAAATGCCGGAGCCCGGTAACATCGGTCGCGCGACTTAGCCTAAGCTGGTCTTCGAAAGCCCGATTTGAAGGCTGTCCGGCTCTGGGGTGCACCATGACAACACAAGCAATGTGTTTGACCCGTGTCGAAGAACGTAAGTTGTGGTGGTAGTTGCTCCGTCATCACGCCAACGGCAACCAGGGGCCAATCGTTGTTTGTTGACTTAGGTGAAACACAATACTGTACTCTCTCTTCAAGTTGTGATCTCTGCGAGTAAGCCTTCCTTGAGAGGAGAGCACGGCCCGGATTGTAGAAACGGAAAGCGCACCTCATCGAATGTCGCAGACCAACTGGGGGGGCCCTTCATATTCCTCAGATCGTACGCGACCGTGTTTCCTTCAGAGACCTCATGCCTCCTGCCAGTGGACCCCTCTGCAAAGTTCCCGATGCCGTGCCGCAGCATGAGCTCGATGCGTCCGACCACTGGCCGCCTAGCACGAGCCCTCCTTCCGGTTGGAACGGCGTTTGCAGGTCCCCCAGAGCACCCAAAGCTGGGCCCGGTTCTGCGCCGCGCAGGACGAATGCGAAGAAACCCGGGATGACGTTGCTGGATCAAAACGCGTGCGCAGAAGGAGCAGATGCGTTTCAGGATGTTCCAGTGAACTCGAGGCACAGGAGCAGGAGAGACCCTGCCGACTTGCTGGAGAGGCGAGTCGGGCGAACGGTCAGGACTGAACTCCAGCCCACAATATGGAAGCGCTGGTACCTGAGAACGGTCAGTCGTACAATGACGTGTTTGTTTTTTTAGATTTCAAGTTGGTCGTGCATCGTATGGGCCATCCGCACCTTTCCGGCAGGGATTGCTTGTGCGACGTACCATTCCCATTTGTGGTTGGAAATCTCGATTTCGTATCCCCCTGCGGGGATGCCAGCCTCCGCGAGAGCGAGCGAGCTTCACCTAATTGGTATTATCTTTCGTACAGGATGTTCTCACCGTGCATGCGCATACCCTCTCAACGACCCAAGTCGCCTTGGCTGTATAACTTCCGTGCCAACGCTCTAACAGGCCCAATGAGAGGAACAACGAGGGTAACTGCGCCGTGAAGCAGTGGGGGGAAGAACCCTCCGTCTTCGTGAACCAAACTCGGACTCGGACCCAGTCATGTATGACTGGCGCTGTCCTCCTCTCTCTTCGAATGAAGTCTTGTTTTCCCACGTGGAGCAGCGCAGCTGCCTCAACGACTACCCCCTAGTGGAATTAAAGGCGTGCGTACCCCTGCAACGTTGCAACACTATCCGTCTTTGCGTATCCCACCCGCATTCAATGACCCCACCGTCGACATGCACTACAGCCGCACGCTGGCTTTACACGATACCAGCGCACCAATTCCTGGCATAGCACACCGCGTGCATCGTGCCCACCATGAGAACCTGTTGGCACGCCTTTCCTGCAAGGGAAATGCGTAATAAGCCACGACCTAGCGCCACCCACCACCTCCGCTTGGGTGTTGACCCTCTGACTCACTTCTACCACCACAATATTCCGCCCTTCGACCTTTCACAGGTGCTCTCGTTCTGTTCAGTACTCTCGAGTCATACATGCGTTTGCGACCAGCTGGATTCGAGACCCCATTCGACTGTCGCTTGTCTTCTTCAGCCCTCGGGACGACGGCCATCTACTACCTGGTGCGAACGGATCATACCAGCGTGTCGAGAATGGATGGTGGCCGACAACGGGACACGACAAGGGACACGATACGACGGTTTTGGGACACTGGGATGACCATAACAAGATCAGAAGCACGCAGACAGACAAGGAAGAAACACGGTACGTACCTCAAGGAGACATCGCATCGATACCCGAACCCTCTAACTGTCGCCTCTCGGGTCCTGCGTGACCATCAACTAACCCGAAACGAAAGACTCACCGAAGGTACAGAGTATTAACCACCCGAGCTATCCCGGAGCCTTTTTTCTTTCTTAGATTGGAATAGATGCCGGTGGGACGCCCTGAAAGCACGGCGACCCTCCCCTCATCTGGGACGACAATCATGAGGATTTCTGTGGGTAGTGGGACAGAGCTTGGCGGCGAAAAATAAATTTGCAGTTCCCCAACACGTGTGTTATTCCCTCACTCAGTGCTCAGGTCCCCGCAACTGACATTGACCCGTCTCGGCGTGCTACCGCCGACAGGTACCTCGGGCCCCGCATCATTATTAGTTCATTGTTGGTACTACAGTACCCCCAGATAGTTCTATATGACCCTATCTAGGCAATTCCCAGTCGAAGTGCGCCATACCACCGAAGAAGACAGATCGGACTTGCGCAGAACCCCAGTACGGCACCGTAGCTCGAGATAAATCCGTGCGGACGATGATTGATGATAATCTAGTAGCCCTTCCTTATGCCGACATACACGCTGGGGATACTCCTTCGAGCCGCCTAGTACTTGACTTTAACTACTGTAGCCAAGAAGGACGTCCGGCTCTTCTCGTCAGGTCGGCGTCATCGATGGCCGACGGATCCGATGGCCAAGCAGCGGATCGTGATGGGCCTAGACGCCGCAAGTCGCGTTCCATTCCTACTGTTGTACTGCGAGCACTAATGCACCCGTACCGTGCCGGATATACTTTTACTGAACGTGGCGAATGATAAGGCGGTCCACCGGGGTTGGCACGGTGCCATGATACGAAGACCCCGAAGCTCTAGGTCTCAATTTCGGGATTTTTTGCGGGTGACGAGGTAGGGTGATGGGCCAATGCGTTCTGCGGTGCGCAAACTCGTGTTCTTCTAGGGAAGTCCCCCGGCCATGAGGTGAACTCGTTCCGCGAATGTTTTTTTCTTTATCGTGCCTTAGTAAATCTAATGGGTCCATACCTCCGTTCTGGGTGAGGGTCAGATTAAGGGCACCAAACTTCGCTTGGACAGATGACATTTTTAGGAACCAGGAGTTTCTGCTTGGCCGGGACCTTTCTCAGCCTCGGTCCTAGTCTAGAACACAAGATGGGGCATCCGTCCCAGACTCCAGTAACATCCCAGCCTACAACCTCAGGAGGAGTGAAAGGAAAAAATAATTGAACGAGGACGTACGAGGATTTTTGATGCGAAGATCCTGCATCTATATATATATATAACAAGTTGTGCGGTGGTAGTGCGGCCGGTACCTGGTAAATAGAGTGTTGGTGATCACACGCTTCAGTCCCACGGCGAAGCTTCCTTTCCCACTGCTGACACTTTTCCTACTTCGCGAATACGGTATTCGTTGTTGGACTAAATGAAGAGGATTTTCATAGGTTTTGACCCCTGTTGGGCCGTATTCGACAGTCAACCGACATCCAAGGTCAGGATTGTCAGCTCCGCAGTCCCTCGATGCCATAAGCACGGACTTGCACTCGTAACAGCCTAGCCTCAAATGTGGGTCGGTCAGGCGGTACAGTCTTTGAAAGTAGGTATGACGAAGGTTTCCGTGCCAACTTCGTTGAGATAACGCTCAATTTCGTAGTGAGGAATCTGAAATACCCTGACCTTACTATGTCCAGGAATCAACGAAACGAATTGATCGTACTGTAATCAGGTGGTTACACCCACTAATCCCCGTCACAGTGCCCAACACAGATAGGCCCGGAAGCTAGTTTGACCGCTGTATTCTTAGAAGTGGCAATTGGCTAGTTTCCCCTTGACCGGCGCAACGCTGATAGACGTGCGGAGAGACGCCCTGTGGGATCCTGGCCCACCATCGGGGCCATGATTGACGACTAGAGTAAGTCGCCCATCACCGGGTCTACCGCGCGGTGTTTCCATTGAGCTTGACAAGCTGACCGTTTCCACGCCGACTCTGTGCAGAATATGCGCACCCCCAAAACGTTGCCCGTGGTGTGTGCCCCGTGCATGCACCTTCCTTGCTTGCCAACTCTATCTCCGTTTCCCATGGTGACTGTGGAGTTATATGGCACTCTCATCGAGGCAACCCCGGGAGGTATCACTGCCGTCCGCCGATGGGCGGCTGCTCGTGCTTTTGCGGAGTGCGAGTCGCCTCGCAGTGTACATGAGGAACGATGCCGATATGTGCCGCACCGGTCTGGACCACCACTGGAACGCTCCGCCGGTGGGAGGGAGGTATCATAATATCTTCGTGTAGCACACGAGGTGTTCGTGGTGGGCGTCTCGCCTTCGGCACTTCGGGCATCGACAATCATGATCAGCTTCTGCGGTCGGTGATACGCCTGAGCTGTTTCCGCAGTTTGTCTGATCTCCTAGAGTCTCCACAAGAAACCTTTTTTCGGCGTGTCGACGACTCTGGGGTAATATAGGTCTCGAATACCGAGATATTACTTTAATTTATTACCCACAACAAGGCAAGTCATAAACCCAACAGAAAGACAGCAACTGATCCGACAATATCTACACATCCCCATTGTGGAGAGTACAAATTAACAAGTGTCCCTCAGCATGAACCAGTCAGCAGCGGTTGGTGACTAGTAATAGTCAGCTCCGCGTTCTGGTCAAAAAAGATCATCACGCACTCACTCTACATGATCAATGGGAGAACTCTTCAATCAGTTCGCTTGAAGTCTGAGTTGTGGATGATTGTTTTTCCCCGCTTAGCGTTCTCCTCGGGAATCTGTGGTTTGAAGTGGAAATGAGCTATCTGTTCTGCAAGCGGGGACGGAGAACTTCTTACCGGGTTTGCGACCACGAGGGCAGCCAACAGGAGTGCGCAAAGAGGTGCGAGGAAGAAGCGCATGTTTAGATGAGTCGAGGATGGGCTGCTTGGACGGGTAAGAGACGATGTGTTTTGACCTGTGAACTTCTGGGGCTTAAGGGGCTTTTTATAAACCCAGACAGGTTTCGTTAGCGCGCAGATGCACCGAATTGGGATACATGTGATGGAACCTGGAAACGACAAAAAGCCGAATGATTCTCCCCTTCGCTCCAATATCCAATACGTGCCTTTTCAGTCATCAATTCCGCGTCACAGCCTTCATTTCCGGTTAGCGCGAAAAATGTCATTGACAAAGGGTCGCATGTCACGACTGTCCTTCTCGAGACAAGGAGAGATAGCGATGGATATATGATATGGTGATATGAATATTGGTTGCATGTGAACCTGTCAAGGGCTCATCCTTGGCTCAGCCGTAAGTCTCGTCCAAGTGGAAAGAACTCACCAAGAACGCAATCAAGTTGCAATCAAGTCTGCCGGCAGTGGGCAGATATGTAGGCGCGTGCCAACAGTGATTAACATTAACCTAGGACCAATGGGATGCTATGTTTTGGACGTGGGGCACATTCACAGAGATCAAGAGAAAACGCCACGGATTCGTATTGTGCCTCGCACCAGGTGCGAGCTTCGCACTTTAGGCACGCCACGGCTGGACACGGATCGGCGATAGGCACCGGCGCACATTCAGGTTATTCATCCCGCGGTGTCAATCCCACTTGGGCATTGGCACGGGCGTGCCAAGTGCCAGGCCCAGCCACCGCCACCGCCGTCGCCGGGTGAGAATTTACAAATATGGGGCCATACAAGCCGGAAACCGGTGCATATTCGGTATTTGCCGCCATGCCTCCACCGTGAGGTTCCTAGGAGGGGAGCGTCGTCCCTTCAAGGGGAGTCAAGGGGCCGTCAAGGGTCGCAGTTGTGTATTGAACGAATCGAGTGGAGTCAGTAGACACCTTTAAACACCTCCTTCGAGGGTTCGCAAGACAGGGGATGTCAGAGTTGACGGCAATATTGCAGTGTACGTACCTTTGGCACACGTCCACGGAGAAAGATCCTGAAAGATCTCAACATAATTCCTAACAAGCAGGCCTGCTTCTAAATGTTCTTTTTGGGCCGTCGATCGACCCCGTCTATAAAACATCCCAGGGTGTGGGTTAAAGGATACTCCGGTCGCACCGTACGGCCCGCAATGACTTCGGAAGGTCCACCTGCGGCCTGCGGCGAACCCGAACCCGAACACGCGATGCGCAGCGCGCCGCAGCGTATCATGGACTCCAAATAACCCTCTACGCCCAGCGAGATTTCTTCTTCTACACCCCCTACACCTACGCTGGCCACCACCGCCACTACAACTACGACCATGACGAGCGAGCCGGCGTTGACACTCGAATCAGCGACGATGCTGCGATTTCCGCCCTTTCCGGTGCCTCCGGATGGCGTCACGCTCATATCCTTCACCGCCTTCAGGCCCTCCGGAATTCGGGTCCCGATCGATGACGATGACGACCCTCGCCTGGGGGAGGCCGAGGTCGACGGGCTAGGCATCCCCACCGTGGCGCTGCACGCGAAGCACGTCGCAGACAGCAAAGAGAAGAAGAAAAAGCGGAAGAAAAAGGGTGTCTCTGCGCAGACGGTGCAGGTCGCCCCCGAAAGACCCAAGATGTGGTGGGAGGTCTGGGAAGAGCTCGAGGATGTCAGGAGGAATGCTTACAATGAGTCCGTTGCTTGCCCACCCCCCCATCTTCTTCCCGTACCTGTACGCTAATACCGTGCGAACAGGAACGAGACTCCTGTAGATCGTCTCTGTCAGGCGGGGGTTGACTTCAAAAATGGTCGTACTTGGCCAACGGCTCAGCACGGCGTGCAACACGTGTGGGACATCGTAAGATGAATACAGCCGATCTTACAATTTCCCCTGACCGTCGTTCATAGTTCCGTATATATCTTGGCCTCTTGCAGCAGGTTCCTGGCCCGGTCAAAGACGCAGTGCCGGTTGAAGATGCAGTGCCGGCCAAAGACGCAGTGCCGGTCGAAGACGCAGTGCCCGACGCCGATGCTCGATCGGATGACAGTGAGATGGACGACGATGACTCAGGGTCATCCGGTGATCAAGACGACGTGGAACATCGGCTGGAGAGCTTCCTCAACGACCCCGAATTGAGCATGAAGATTTTCTTCTCGTCGTACTTCCGTGAAAAGGGTCTCGTCTGGTACTCTACACAGTCATACTTGCCGCGGCACTGTTGATCTCAACCACAGGTCGGAGCCACGTTGCCAAGCCACGCCCATTTTGGTATCCTTCTTCCTGCGCTATCTTATCCGCAGTCGCGTCTTTCCCGAGTACGAACGTCCCGTCAAGCGTGCTCTCGAGGTCACCGAGCTTGCGCGTCTTGAGCTTCCCAATTCCTGGAAGATGGGCCGTGCGCTTCCGGACGCGCTAAGCGATGGCTGTCGGGGTCTGTGGGGTTCAATGCAAGTCCAGTGGGTTCCTCCCCCTGCAAATCCGTCGCCAGAAAGCATCGTCGAACCAGGGGCGAAGCGACAAAGGCTGAACGAGGATGGCCCTGACGCCGACGTGCAAGAACCGAGTTCCCCCGACAGCGTGACAGCTGCGGATGCATATGCCGATATCGCGGCCGATGCCGAGCTGAATCCTCCACTGGTCGGTGGCGGATGGGGCACCGCCACGGACGGAGAAAACTTGGATGGCTGGGGCGCATCCACCGATGGTTGGGAGGGCGTGCAAGCCGCCATCGGTGACGACGACATTCTCAACCCTGTTATGTCCGAACTCCTCCCGTCGGTCATCGAGGCGCTACCGACGTGGGACGTCAAGCCGCCGACGCTCCTGCCGCTGCTGGGCCCGACCATGCTCCCGCTGACGCACACGACGGGCGTGGTCGAGCAATCGACGCGACGCATCGTGCGCGTGGAACCCCCGCGCGTACCGCGCCTGCTCGCGCAGAACGCGCCGGCAGCCGAGGCAGTCGAGGAAGACCTCGCGTGTCGCTTTGCGCGCGTCGTGCTCGCGCCGTGGGAGCGACTCGATGCGCGCACGTACGAGACTGGCTCGGACGTGTTGCCCCCGACCGTGCTGAGCACGAGCCGCGGCGTAGCTGTACTGGACGAGGAGGTCGTGGGGGAGGGGGAAGCCCCTGCGGCCGCGCATCGCCCGTGGAAGGACGAGATCGGTGTGCTGGTGGACCCGAAGCTGACGGAGGTGTTTATGGCGGGGATGGGCCTTGGCGCTATCTGGGTGGAGATTGTGCGCAGTCCCGAGACGGAGACGGGCGACGCTGGCGCTGGTGCTGGTGCGTCGAAAAAGGGTAAAGGAAAGAAGAAGGAAGTACCGAAGTATTGGTACATGGAGCAACTGGTGCACCAGCTTCCGAGCTTCTATATGGACAAGCCGGAAGATAACTGAGTTACATGTTGTGTAATGTACGCTGAATTTACTGTATGAGGAAGGAGACCTTCCTTTCTCACCCCACCATCGCCATGCCATTCGGAGAGATCGTCGTCGGCTCTCCTGGGAGTGGAAAGTCTACTTATTGCTATGGCAAGCACCAGCTCTTTTCTGCACTCAATCGCCCGATCTCTATAGTCAATCTCGATCCCGCAAACGACAACATCCCATACCCCTGTGCTGTCGACATTGCGTCCCTCATCACCCTCCAGGATGTAATGTCGGAGCACGGGCTAGGTCCCAACGGGGGGATGCTGTTCTGCATGGAATACCTAGAGGCGAATTACGACTGGCTTGAAGACCGACTGATGGAGCTAGGCGGGGACGCTTACGTGCTTTTCGATCTGCCAGGGCAAGTCGAGCTGAGCACAAACCACAATAGCTTAAAGAGGATAATAGACAAGCTGGGAAAGAGCGGGTTTCGGGTGCGCCGTTCGTTTCGTCCCCTTTTCTTTTTCGCGCACCCACACGATGGACGGTGGGATCTAGCTGGCTGCGGTACACCTGTGCGACTCGCACTACGTGACCGACGCGGCAAAGTACGTCTCGGTGCTGCTCTTATCTCTGAGGGCGATGCTGCACCTCGAGCTGCCGCACATCAACGTGCTGTCCAAAGTCGACCTGCTCACGCAGTACGGCGACCTCGGTAATGTCTCCCACCCCCGCTCCCTTATTCCGCCCATTTCACCTTCCGAATGCAGACTTCAACCTGGAATTCTACACCGAGGTGCAGGATCTCACGCACCTCGAACACGCGCTCTCGTCCACCTCCCCGCGCTTCGCAGCGCTGAACATGGCGATCTGCGGGCTGATAGAGGATTTCAGCCTGGTGGGCTTCGAGACGCTCGCCGTCGAGGTGCGTGTATGCGCGCACTGAATCGGCCTTTACTCACGACACCAAACAAAACCCAGGACAAGCACTCGATGTTAAACCTGACGCGCGCCATCGACCGCGCGACGGGCTACGTCTTCGTGCCCCCTTCAGACGCGCAGGTCCCCGCAGGCGCCGCCGCGCCCGACCCTGCCGCGGCGGGCTCAGAGCGGCCCAACGTGCAGGCGCTCCTGTCGAGCGCGATGGGCCCGCGGGTCGGGCAGCGCAGCGATGTGCGTGACGTGCAGGAGCGGTGGGTCGACGCGCGCGAGGAGTGGGACGCGCATGAGAAGGTGCAATGGCGCCGCGAGGGCGAGGCGCTGAGGCGCGCTGCCGCAGAGGTGAGCGTGGATGCCGAGGCGCAGAAACGGGATCTCCGGATTCGCGAGAGGAGGGGGTTGTAGTCGACGGTAGGTGGCCGGCTGGCTGGCTGATACATAGTATGGCTTGCTGACGGGCTTGGGTGGATCCAGGCCACGGTACTGCCAGTGCGCGTTTGTAAGATAGGTTGTCGTGTACCCGCTCGGTCTCTCTTAGTACCCTAGCACAGAGCACGAGGACCACCACCATGATCACAAGGCAAAGGTATCTGTCTCGCTGTGCTGTACAGTACAGTACAGGAAGCTTCAATTCCTATTTAGATGGCGACACCCATTAATTCTCACCAGACTCAGGCCTTTTCATTTACGTGGGTACGGTGGCATTACAGTGACAGCCTCGTTGGTGACATAAGAGGATGAAGAATGCAGACCAAAGTAGGAAGGTCTCCTTCCTTTCTTGTTACCGTTCCTACCTCCACAGTCGCCATGTCATTCGTGGAAGGTGGTCGTTTACTCTGTCGGAAGCCTTCAATAGTATGGCAAGTGCCAATTCCTTGCTGCGCTCAATGTCTGTAGTCGATCTGGATCTCGCAAACGCTTGCGCATCTCATGCCCGCGTGCTACCGAGACTGCATGGAACACCTCGAGGAAAACGACAACTGGCTGGAAGATTAACTGAACTTGAAGGAACTGGGCGGACGGGGACGTTTATGTGCTCTTTCTATCCATCGGGGATGTGCACGAACCATAACTCGAAGAGGATCATGATATAGGTTTCCGGTGCGCGGTTTGTCTTCTTTTTCCGCTTCCGAGTCGGTGGGCCTCTGTGCGACTCACACTCCTAATTGGAGTCAAGAAGGAGGAGTACGTCACGACACCTAGTACTGTACTTCACGTGACTATACGCATATACATTTCCCTCAGTTACTTCCACTCTTCGAGGTACTGAGGATTATATTGGTTAGGTTCCAATACTAACAACAATAACTGTATCACTGCCACTACTATCTATAGTTCTCTCTCCCTCCTTCGTTTCCCGTGCGTTCGCTTATTCATATACTGGCTTGCTTGCGTGCTCGTCTATCTCATAGTTACCACTTGCACGCGTGCATGAGATTGCAAATCGGCGAATACAAGACCGAATGTGTTACTGCTTTTTCTTTGAGGTGAGGGCTTCGTTTATACTGCAAGGACAGCAAGTTACATGGTTTGGTTTACTTTATTATTTTACTGTCTCTTCACACGAACGCCCCATAGCTAACGTTCTACGAACGAAGTAACCACGCTGGAGCATCCCAACTGATCCCATGCTCGTCTTCATTCGCTGAGGGGTACAACATGGTTGATATGCTCACGCATTGCCGTCTCACCAACCCCTGCTCTCCCTGACATATAATATATCACTCGTATGCCCCAGACTTCAGTTTTGAGTCCTTCCTTGAGGTGATACAGTACAGAAAAGCACCTCGCAAACGCGCTCTCGCTCGCCTCCTCGCTCTACGATGTGCTGAAGACGCCGATCTACGAGGGAGTACAGTTCCACCAACTGTGCAAGCCCCATTCATGCATCTAGCCGGTCCTCTGCCACAGGTGACGTCATTTTATAAGCACAGCTCACCCTCAATCGTGACAGAACGGACTGAGGGGGGAATGTCAATAGATATATCCTTTCTCGAGGCGCATAGACGTGTTCTTTGACAAGTAACGTGGGGGACTCACCGGGACTACCTCTCCAGATGACATTTAGCGCTTTCTCCCGAATGCTGCGGTCGCTTCGATGCTTTCCGGATTTATATGCGAACGAGCGGCGGTGATTAATTGACTTACTGCAAGAAATCCAGTGAGCGTGAACTGTACCTGACACATTACCCCTCAATAATAAGCCTCAATGGTGACACAGTGACGGCCTAAAGCCATATCAAGTGCGTCGCGCGTCGACACCGCGCTGGTGACGAACTGAGGTCCGAACACGAAACGCAGAGCACCGATTAGCCCCCCTGCATGGTGTTGTACGTGTACGTGTATGAAAACGAAATTTAATGCATCAAAGTGGCTGATCGTTAATAAAAACCGAAGAGGGTACGCGAGTGCCTGCCTTGTAGTACATGATGTCGTCACGCTTTTAGGTTGAGAGCCCGAGAAAGGGTGAGCCCTGTGAAAGTACCCCCGTTTTGTGATTGGGATGCACACACCGAAGCGTACCGGACTGTATCGTTTTGTTTTGTCCCATTAGGCAGGGGGAAAGCGCAGCAGTACTAAAAAGAGGAACCATGTGGCAGTGACCCCACGGCGTGACTTTGTTCGTTTGGGACATGAGGCCAAACTCGTGCAGGCTCGTGTGACTTCCACTCGTTGCATGGGCGCAACCACTGGCGAAGAAACCAAGCTTGCCCATTCAAGGGAGGACTTCTGGTGGCAGAAGCGACTGCGAAGATGCTTCTCGGGCCACTACAGGGACTCGGATACCGCACATTGGCGTAGGGTAGGGTGGCCGTGGAACGCTAACGTGCTCGCCAGGGTTCTTCAGACTTGGGCGCCACTGGCACGACGTCACCAGGAAAAGCCAGTAGCGTTCAAAAAACACACGAAAAAGCCTGGGATGGAAGACGGACCACTTCTTGGACCTCGTAGCACTAGCATGGCCATGCTGAACCTATTGGCTCGAATCAGAATCTGCCTCCATGTTACTACGCATTCGTTCGAAGTTGCGGTACCCACTGGCGTCGTGGAAAAGTGAACTGTCGTCTGAGGGAGTCTTTGTGTCCGCCCCGTGTATAAGAAAGGTTACAAAAGCATTGAGCTGACGACTGGAAACTGGGAAGCCTGGTAAGTCACAAGGAGCTGTCAACGAGACGCCATGGAGTGTCATTGCCCTGCTCCAAGTTTCCGTCGAGACCGGGAACATCATTAGTAATAATTCCCAGTAAAGACTAGCCCTCGGTCTTTGACTAGCCAATATGGGCTAGCCAGCGTTCGAATTGCCGTTTGTGCCCGCATTATGCGCTGTGCGTGTCTGTTCTGTGTCAAACACCATTCCCTGTCCCCGTGCTGGCTGTTTATTTTTATTACTGAGGCACTCTTCGCTCTCATATTTCCAACCTTGTCCCCGCTGGCGGGGTTCCCGGGTATTTTTCGTACGTCTATCTGTTTTGGGGCACCGCTACGACAGCATCTGGACCATGCGAGAAGCTCGGGGCTCCTTCATAGCACCGCTGCAGCGGAGACGGCCCCCAAGGGAACAGTTCGTTTGCCTCTAGTGAGTCTCGGGATTACTCCAAGTTTCGGGATGGCCATTACAGGAAGCCTGGTCCTCTCTTTGTACTGACACCGTGCCGTGCCCGGTGTCAAAGTTACGAGTCAGGGCTATGGTCCCTCCCCCCCGCGTGAGGAAAGACAGAGTCTCACTTGAGGTGCGTGCGTCTTCGAGCCCCTAGAGCGACTGCGGGAACGCAGCCTCCATGCGCCAATCATCATGTTGCCCGGACCAGCAGCACCCGGCTCAAATCGACAACGGAGGCTTATACGTGTCAGGTCGACGGAAGCCTTGCGGCTTTTACCTTCCAAAGATTCCTGCCAGTCTCTGTATTGGCTGCAGGCACCGCAGGCACACCCTGCATGCTTTTGTCTAGGTTGGCCTCCGTCTGCATCCATTAACTGGCCCCGGCGGCCAGCAAAGTGTGCTTAATTTACGGGCCCACTCGAGAGGGTGGATACTGTCACAGCTAATGTCCGTCCTATTGGGGTATGTGGGACTGTTTATTTCGGTTTGGCTCCGGACTTTTTTTTTTCAAGGGTTCGGCGGTCACTCCCCCGGGCAGATCTCTCGCACATCATTCGATCTTGACACGAATGGGATAGTGTGCATGCGGTAAATATTGCACCGTTTCAGAGACGCTTTCGAGAGCTTGGATCGACTGATGATCTGCAGATTTTGTCGTTTCGATTTCGCGACGGGGACTTTCTCAAGGAGAGTATGGCCCAGGCTCTCGTCCCAGGCGTCCCAGGACTATTTACACTATTTGGGTACGCCGTTCCCTAATCACGCCAAATGCTTCGCTCGAAATGAAGAGTCTTCTCTGGGCCTTCACATTACAACGGAGGCTCTATATATCGGTACCGAGGGGAGAATTCTGTGGATTAACATGGCGCCAGTGACTAGTGACTACAGTAGTGACTCGTGATCGCCTTTTCACATCACTGCGGAGAAAAGCCGCATGTCTTCCAGTCAAGAATTCGCAGGTGACACAGCAACTTCAGGCCCTCTGATTGAGCTGCCTGCGTGCAGAGAGCACCCACCTGTACTGCCGCACTTGCGTCACAGCCCAACCGCACCGTCCTCTTCGTTCCGTCCCGGCGGCTCTCGAACCAGCACCGTTCAGTAAACTGCGCTGGTTTGTCGTGCGCCTCGAGGCGCTACACGTTTCAGGGGCGCGGCTACCACCTGGCAAAATGGCAACGAATTCATTAAGACCGTGCGGCCGCAACCCTGTAGTAGCACATTTTGCCTATCTGAGATCGGAGACAACACGGCCGTAAAAGACGCACGAGGACAGCAGGCAGACGTTCATAGTCCTATATGGCTTCTCGAAGGAGCGGAGCGATTCATGGCTGGAAAGCAACACGGTACTAACTACATGTACTTTTGTTCCCACCTCGAACACGAGTAGTGGGCGACCCAAAAAAACAAAAGGAGATAGAGTCATAGGGTAGCATAACGGGGTATTCCATGGTGGAGCTATTACAGTAGTTGTACATTATACGAACAGTAAAAGACGTAAGGAGTGTCAGTGTCTGAATAAAAATAATAGTCATGCGCCTGGCGTGCTGGAGAGTGCGTCTTAACTTATACATATGGGTGGCGTAAATGGGCTGTCAATCGAGTCAGATCATCACAGTGCCAAGACGGACGTCCTGGCGTGCAAAGGCAGGACATGGGCGGCCATGAGCCAGACCTGAAACACGCCGGTCGGTCAGCATCGACGGTCTCCGGGTCTCCGGCAACTGAAATGGACGCACGTTAAATATAAGGTAGGACTTCCTATCGGCTGCCAGAGTTCGGCAAAGGTAGTAGCGGAGCCCTACATGAATGCCGAAGCTTATGAAGAGCGCCGTACTGATGCGACCGATTCCCCAGAACCAGCTGAGGAATACAGACCAAGCGACGATGGCAAAGAGGGTCAAGAAGCGCGATAGTTCCGGAGCATAGATCGGAAATGTCATACGCCGTGCGAGCTTGTCTCCTTCGACATCGGGAAAGTCTTGCGCTTGTATCACAGTAAAAATGAGGATGCCGCTAATTATGACAGCCGTGACAGACACAATGTCCAAATTATGGTTAGCGCCTATCGATTGTCAGCATCCGCGAGCGTTTACGGGATGCAGGACGCACTAATGATCGTAGTCGCGCCAACCTCGAAAGAAGCATATCCGCCGGCTGTACATAGAGCCTTTCCGACAATGTTGCTCGCCCCGCCGAGTTCGTCATATGTGTACGTGACGACCACGAGGCTCAGGGTCGTCGGAACTAGATCTTGATCATAGATAAATGAGAGGAGTATGCAAAGAAGAACCGTCGTCCAGCGCAAAACTACTGCTTTGGGTCCGGAGATCCTCCCAGACGGGAGAGGACGCCACGGGCGGTTGGCTTTGTCCTCTTGGTAGCTGCGTGCTTGGTTGGATACGTTGCACATGAGCTGGTGGAACCAAATCCACACCCCACATTGAAGAAGACTGGAGAAAGACTGTAGGGGAGCAGTTGCGCAAGCGAAGACCGTCTAGTAGGAGGGAAACGCCATCTTGTCAAGTGAGGGCAGGAGAACGAGCAGGACTCACAATAGGGAGGAAGATGGTCTTGTAGTCGGTCCATGTAAAGAGAATGGCGGTATGTATATGGTACTTGACCGCAGAGAAAATTAGTAGGAAAATGTTCACCACCATGGAAAGGGTTAGGTTAACAGAGACGGCCCAGAGACGAATGTTCATAAAGACAAGAAGGGGGGAGTAGAGGGATGCGGAGAGGCGTAACAATCTGCGGTAAATGAGGACATATTATAAGCGAAGGAACGGGCGACGGAAGCACGGGACAACGCTGAACAAGAACGTTAGAGGAAAGTACTCAAGAGGGTTGTATTGCGTGACAGCCGTGAAGTAGGCACGGGGGAGTGAGATGCACACGCGAGCGTCGCGTGGATGTGGCTGGGGAACCCTCTGGCTGTGTGGGCTAGCCGCTCATTTGTCCATTTGGGGGGTAGAATGCTCGCACAGGTCCATCACACCTGGTTGCGGCGTTTTGTCGGGGTGAGCCTTGGGCGAAGCGCGATGAAAAATCGACGTCAGGTTTGGGTGCTGCTGGGCTGCGAAGATCAGGGACGCAGAGACACGGCGCCTTTAAACCAACAAAACACCCGTTGCAGGGCTGCGCCTGTACGTGGATGCAGACGGTAATTATAGACGCGTCCTGATCACGCATCACGTGGCCCTCTAATTAGCCCATTCCAAATTAGGATGCAATGACGTGACCGTGACAGTTGATTTAGGGCCGGATCATCGAACGTGACACGTCGTCGCACCGCTTTGGCCGATTAACACATCATCGTTACCTTAACACGCCATCATGAAGCTCAAGGAGATTCACAGGACATCCACCATCGCCTGGTCTCCTCTTTCGACGCCCTTGCTGGCAACGGGCACTGTGGCCGGCGCTCTTGACGAGTCCTTTTCCAACGACAGTCAACTCGAGATTTGGGCACCCGACTTTCTCAACAAACAGGAATACGACCTCGGTGGAGAGGGTCAAAATGGGCCACTTGGCTCAGTTGCAAATACAGCAAGGTGTGTTCATAGCTATTCGTAGAATCTGCAGGCGAGAACGTCCCCGGGCCCTGCCCTGCACCATTACTCGCACCATTCCGCTCACTCATTCCATTCCCATTCTCTTACGCAACCCCATCGATATTCGATTTCTCGTCGCTCCGGCTACTCCCTCTCTTTCCTCAGGTTTCTCCGTCTCTAACTCGCTTGCTAGGTTCAACCGCATCGCTTGGGGTCAGGGAGACGGTACTCTCCCAGATGGCGTTATTGCTGCAGGTATGGAAAACGGTGAACTTGCCATCTGGGACCCCTCAAAAATCGTGGCGCATGCAAAGTGGGTCTTGTCATATTTTCGTTTTGTGTGACCGCCGAATGACACGGCCACGTTAGCCCTTCCGAGGCTCTCATACTCAAGAATAGCACACACACTGGACCCGTTCGCGGTCTAGATTTTAATCCCATACAGTCTACTCTATTTGCGTCGGGTGGTATAAACGGAGAGGTGATGACTTACCCTCCATATTTGCGACTCGGACTCTTATCGTCCTTAGGTATATATTTGGGATCTAAAAGACCCCAGTAAACCGTACTCCCCAGGCACGCGCAGCTCAAAACTTGACGAAGTCAGTGCGCTTGCGTGGAACAACCAGGTACCCCACGTATTAGCCACGTCCAGTGGCACGGGATACACCGCCGTGTGGGACCTCAGGGGCAAGCGAGAAGTCGTTGCGTTAGCTTACGGTGGCGGTGCGGGTGGAGCTCAGGCCGGGAGCGGGCGTCGCGGAATGAGCGATGTTGCGTGGCACCCGGATAATGTACGTCGTACCAGCTCACCTGGTGAATGGCGCATACTGATTCCTTCACAGGCGACCAGACTAGTCACCTCCTCGGAGGATGATACATCACCTATCGTAATGGTCTGGGACTTGCGTAATGCGCGCGCACCGGAAAAGGTGTCCTGAATCTTTTACGTCCTTGGCTTTTAGACTTATTGATGATACCAGATTCTCACCGGTCACGAGAAAGGCGTGCTTTCGCTTTCATGGTGTAAGCAAGACGCGGATCTACTTTTGTCCAGCGGCAAGGATAACCGTGCACTTTGCTGGAACCCGCAAACATCTGAGATCATTGGCGAGGTACGCGTCGCTATCACGTGAGTGCCTCCAAATATTGATATTCTGTCCGCAGCTTCCCTCGGCGGACAACTGGGCGTTCCAAGTACAATGGTGCCCACGTAACCCCGACTTGTTGGCAACTGCCTTTTTCGACGGAACCATCGGGCTTCACTCCATACAGTCCACTAACGATGTTGCTCAAAACGATATTGGTATCACGTCACCTCAGCCAGACGGTGCTGACGTTTTCGACGACCCCAGCTTCGCACGGACTAATCAGGCCTCATTCACGCTGAAGCAGCCTCCGAAATGGCTGTGTCGCCCAGCCTCGGCCTCGTTTGGATACTGTGGACAACTTGTGTCTGTATCGAACCTTACGAACAAGGAGGGCCGCTATCAGAGCGGCGTTGTACACATTCGCAAGTTAGTCACCGAAGACAGTGTCGTCTCTCGTGCAGAGCGACTGCTCCAGGCGGTCGATGCTCAAGACCTGTCGGCGATCGCAACTGAGCGCGGTGCTGAAGCCGAGAACATTGCCCCTGAGAGTGCTGCCGGATGGAGAGCTCTACTCGGCCTGTTCCGCGCGGATTCGCGGGACGAACTCGTGACCCTTCTGGGCTTCTCCAAAGCCGAGATTGCGGATCGTGTCGCAGAAGCTATTGCGAAGCTCAGGTCTGCAGCTGAGGAGAGCACCCCCCTCACAGTTGTGAAATCACCATCCGAGGAAGATCTCACCGACTATAAGCCTCACGAACCCGTTGTTTCATTCGCGGAGCCTGAGAGGAGTCCCACTGCCAGCGCTGAAGACCTGCTTGACGCGACCCCTTCTGAGGTCAGCGTGGGGGCTGCCTCAGACGCGTCGAATATGACCCCGCTTCCAGATGCCGAGTCGACGACAACCGCACCGAGTCTCTTTGGCGACGACGCGCCTGCAGGTATTCCGCAGTTAGACGCTGCTGCTGATTTCTTCAGTACCATGGGGCTCAATCAGTCTGCAAATGAGGATGCTCCAGTCGTTCCACACACCAACTATGGCGTTGATTCGTCTGTCGCCGCCACCATTGGTTCTCGACCTTCCTCTGCCGCCTCCGACACTCTCAAAATCCATACATTCCGCATTTACCCGGCAGACGAAAGCGAGACAGACCGCCTGGTCACCAAAGCTCTTGTTGTTGGCGACTTTGAGAGCGCTGTATCCCTGTGTTTATCTGTTGAGCGCTTCGCCGACGCAATTCTCCTTGCCGTGAAAGGTGGGCCCGACTTGCTGGCGCGCACACAGAAGGCGTACTTCGAGAGGCGGACTGTAGCGCTGCCATACCTCCGGCTCTTCCAATCCGTAGTAACGAACGACCTTGCCGACATCGTACAGAACGCAGAATTGCAAGATTGGCAAGAGATCTTTGTTGTTTTATGCACGTTCGCTCGTGCGGACGAATTTGGTGGGCTAGCGGAGCAGCTAGGCGCACGACTGGAATTCCAAGCAAGCCTTGCTCGTTCAGAACATGCTACCGAGGCGCCAGAATTGAGGAAGAATGCTACTTTGGCATATCTCGCCGCCGGTCGCCTCGAGCGTTTGGTCAATATCTGGGTCGAAGAGCTGGCTGAAGAGGAGAAGCGGATCCTGGCCGACGAGACGGCGCCCAGTGTCTCACGATACACGGCGTATGCTCGCGCACTCCAGACTTTCATCGAGAAGGTCACAGTATTCCGCGCGGCGGCATCATATGTTGATAAGGACTTGGAGCAAACGGTTGACGGCGATGCTGGGGCTTACAAGCTTTCTGGGCTATATGATCGCTACTTCGAATATGCTGACTTCCTTGCCACTCAAGGCCTTGTCAAGCACGCCGTTGCATTCCTGAAGCTCACTCCGCCCAGTTACAAAGGGTCGCCAGACACGCAGTTTGAACTTGCAGCAGGACGCGAACGCCTTCTCATCGCCGCTGGAGTCACTGATTCTCCCGTTGCATCGTCATCTCTCGCGCCAGTGACCGCTCCTGCCTCCATTCCTCCACTCCCTGCAGTTCCCACGGTCGCTCCCGCATCCACATCCGCCCATCTGTTCCGTCCTTATGCCCCCGTTACTCAGCAACAAGCACCCAGGATGGTTGCTGCTCCTCCTGCCCCAGGATATAATTCATATGCACCCGCCAATGTCGCTCCAGTTGCGAACAACCCGTACGCCCCTGCACAACCCGCGCAGCCGCCACAGCCATATCAACCGATTGTGCCCCTCACATATCCCTCAGGAAATGCATACAACCAGCAACCGCACGGTGGCCAGGTTATGCCGCCACATCCCCAGGGTTATGGCGCCGCGAAGCCTCCGCCCCCACCTACGGCACCGCCACCAAAGCGTCGCGAGAATGGCGGGTGGAACGACGCGCCGTCAGTCCCTGAACGACGCACACCCAGCGGTTCTGCGGCGAACAAGCTTGCGGCCATCACATCACCCTTCCCGAATGCGGGGCCAGTACAAGGTTTGATGTCTAGTCCGATGGGCTTGGCGCGTGGTCAATCCCCAGTTTCGGTCCCTCCACCTCCGCGTCCTGGAAGCGTGCAGGCGCGCGCCCCTCCTCCGCCTGCGCAAGGCCGAATCCAGGTCCCGCCTTCGCATCTTACTTCCGCGCCTGGGCCGTACCCGCCCGCTGGCCAGGGACCTGGGCCGCTACAGTCCGTGCCTCCTCCGGGGCAGCAGCTACCTCCCCGTCAGTCACCTGCGGGGCAATATGCTCCGCCTCCTCCGCGTGGCCACGTGACTCCCGCGCCGCCTCCGCCGCCGCATTCATATTCTCACGGGACTCCGCCTCCGCCTCCTGGCGCTGGTCTTTCTCAACAGTCACCTCCGCAGGCGCGTCAAGTCCTTATGCCTTCCTCTGGACCTTACGGTCGTGTGGCCTCACCGTTGCAACAACCGCCGCACCCTGGAATTGCACCGCCTCCCCCGGGCCCGGCTCGTGCTCCGCCACCGCCCGGAGGTCCTCCCCAGGGTCTTGTAGGTCAGCCCGCGGCTGTTCCGCCGACACGCTCCGCTTCGCAGGGACCTGCGCCCCCTAAGTATCGTGAGTTAGTTGTACTCGTTGTAAGCCCTATAATGCTAATGAGGTATCGTAGCTCCCGGTGACCGGACGCACATCCCTGACTCGCTGAGACCCATCTACAATGTTGTTGGTCAACAGCTCAATCAACTTAAACAAACGACACCCGTTCGTGTTGCCGTTACTGTACTGCCTGCTCATGGAATTTGACTGATTGATTGGCGTCTTGTAGGCTTCTCAGCGCCGCCTGATTGACGATCTCGAGCGCCGGATTAGCCCCCTGTTTGACGCGCTCAACTGCGAGGCGCTGTCGACAGCGGTGGTCGGGCAGCTTGGAGAACTCACAAAAGGTGCGTGGTATTCAGTCTGATGTGCAGATGAGTTTGTGCTGAGCGTGTGCATAGCGATGGCGAATCACGACCGCGAGCTCGCGCTGGCTATCCACGTTGACATGCTTACGCGCACGAGTGGGGAAGATATTACGCTTTGGATGTCGGGCGTAAAGCAGCTTATCATGCGTCTGTAGACAAAAATAGGTTCTATTTCGTAATATGAAGTTTCCTGATGAGGTCTTTGTCTGGTCTTTGTCCGTTTGACTCGAGTGTGAACTTGGCTGGGATTAAATCCCGATTATCACAATGATCCGGTTGATTCAAGTTACGCACAGGCGATCTTTCCTTATGCAGTGCGCCTCTCCCTGGATTGGGATTTTTTGTTTGTTTCTTCCTGGCGACACAATCCAAAGACAACAAAGGTTCCTTTCTGCGTTCCGAGGTCGTACTACACGCACGGCTCTCTCGTGCGTAACATCGTACTGCACTAGTCAATGTCGGGCAGCCGGGGGCGTAGTCCGGGAAGTGACGTCTCATCCGATGACTTCCTCTCCGTGCGTCCCTCAAAATGTCCGAATTCCATCCGTTGTGAACCTGCATTCTATGCGCTAGATCGAGGAGGTATCGGCTAACGAGTTCACCCCGGCCGCTAGTGCCGCTACTCCTGCCCCCGCTGCTAGTAGTAGTAGCCACAATGGGCAGGAGCAAGGGCCGACAGCCAGCGCCGCGTCGCGCCAGGAGCTGATTGCGCGCAGGGAGGCCCACCAGAGGGAGTTGGAGAGGTTGGACGACGAGATGCGCCACATCCAGGAATTGCGCATGGGCGAGAAGAAGAGCATCCAGGAACTCACGAGGCAGCTCGGCGGCGGCGGCGTCGACAAGAAGGTGGCGCGTGATGGCAGCGACGGCGACGACAACGCAATAAAGAACTATTTTGAAAAGTTTGAGTGGTCTGGGGCGCTGAAGAAACAGATGGAGAGCGTGTTCGGGATCAAGAGTTTTCGGTTGGCCCAGGAAGGGTGCGTGTTTGTGGCGTCGTCGCCTTTTCTCTCCCCTTTTTGCGCGCTCATGGGGACGGAAACAGTGTTTGTAACGCGAGCATGGACGGGCGGGACATCATTTGTATCATGCCCACTGGTCAGTGCATATATCACTCTCCATCCCATTGACGACGACTATATACGCTCTTTTTTTTTTTTTCAATGAGGCGGTGGGAAGTCGCTCACGTACCAGCTGCCTGCGACACTCATGCCTGGATGCACGCTGGTAGTCTCGCCTCTGGTGGCGCTCATAAAGGATCAAACCCTGCACCTCCAAGAGAGACGTAGTCAGTGCGCTCCTTCTCCCGCTTTCGCGGGTCGATCGCTGACGATACCATACAGTCGAGTGCTTGACCTTCACCGCAAAAATGCCCCAGGCAAAGATAACAGAGGGCTACGACCGACTGCGCGCGACCGTTAAGGGTAGAGATCCGACGGAGAAGGAGGTCAAGCTTTGCTACGTGACGGTACGCGGCCTCTCGTTGCCACTTCCACCCCCCAAATTGACTGAAAGTTATGCACTTGACAGCCAGAGCGACTCGCGAAGAGTAATGGGTTTAGGTCTATAGTGAAGGCGATGGTTGCAGCCAATAAACTAGGTGCGGATCCCAGCTCAAGCCCCGAGTCTGTACTAATTCACACCTAGCGCGCATTGTCATAGACGAGGCACACTGCATCTCGCAGCTGGGTCGCGATTTCCGGTATTTCACCTCGTCATCCTCTCCACGGCCGGCGCACGTCTGAATCCAGCGTTTTCCAGCCCCCATTACAAGCAACTTGCCGATCTGCGGACGCTCTGCCCACAGGTGCCGATTCTCGCCCTTTCTGCAACTTGTCCTCCCGACGTCCTTCGCGACCTCATCGCGATCCTTGGTCTTCCACCACTTACGAACGGTACAGGTACTGCGGCTACTTTCTCTCTACTGCAGCAGCTCAGTGTTGACCGGGTTATACTAGCTGCCAAACCCCTCGGCACCGTGCTCTTCACCAGCCCACTCTACCGCAAGAACCTTCACTATAAGGTCCTTCCGAAGGCGTCGGACCGTGTGGGGGCCGTGCGGGACATGGTCAAGTACATACTGGACCGTCACCCAAACGAGACAGGCATCATTTACTGTCTGTCGCGCGCAGTAAGCACTTTTTTTTCAAATGTGGTCAAGGGGCATTTGGTCACGTCTCCATAGGACGCGGAGCGAGTCGCGGACCAGCTTTGTGGTGAGAGCCATGGGCGAATCAAGACTGGAATCTATCACGCGGAGATCGACGACAAAGCGAAGGAGGACCTCCACGAGTCCTGGCTCTCGGGGGAGGTCAAAGTCGTGTGTGCCACGACAGGTAATGCTTTCCGTGCTAACTTGGGGTCGCATGGCAACTCACACAGAACTTCTGTTAGCTTTTGGGCTTGGCATCAATAAGGCAAATGTACGATTTGTGTTGCATCATTCGGTTCGTCCAATACTTTCTGGACCACGAACGCCGCGCTTAACGAAGTCTTTCCAAGATGCCCGTATGTCACATCACGTCTTTTCTCGGAGGTTCCCTCATGGCACTTTACTAGAAATCGCTCGAGACGTTCTATCAAGAGTCTGGCCGTGCAGGACGTGACGGTAGGGACGCGGACTGCATCCTATACTATCGCCTTCTGGATGCTCTACGCACGCCGGGTATGAAGTCCGACGCGGATTGGCAACAGCAAGGTATGACGTCGTTCGTGTTCTCGTAATCTTACTGACTCATGCACGACACGAAGATGCACATAGCATGATCAAGTTTTGCTTGGATCTGACAGAGTGCAGAAAAATGAAGTTTACGAAGCACGTATTGTTCTCGTCCACTGAAAAACAAAAAAATTGTGACGCTGACAGCGACGACAGGCATTTCTCTTCGACAGACTTCTACTGGGCCGAAGACAACACGCCATGCGGACATTGCGACAACTGTACTCGCGACCCAGCGACGGTCGTTCAGAAAGACGTGACGTCCGAAGCTAAGCGCGTACTTACCGTGGCGCACGCCTTGGCCTCCAGAAATACCAACTTCACGGCTGTGCAACTCGCACGGACTGCAAGAGGAAACGACAAGCTGGCCAGGTCACTCAACCTCACCCGTGGGGACCAAGTAACACTCTCGCTCTCCGTGCGTCTCGTCCCGTCGTCCTTCCGTGTTTCACTTGGAGGTCGCTGAGCGAATGAATACGCAGGACACGGAGGTCCTCGTCGCCCACTTGCTCCTCGAAGGATACCTGGAGAAGTTCACCATGGAAAACGCGTACACGGTGCAGGTGTACGTCAAGCCCGCCTCACGGGGCTTGAACGATGGCCAGAAGCTCGTCATCCAGCTCCGGGTTTCCGGACGTGCCGTGGCGGCGCCGACTGGCTGCGACCACTCACCAGGCAAAAGAAGCGGCAGGAAGCGCAAAGCGGCGCAGCATAGTAGTCCGCGCAAGACCAAGGAAAGAACAGCTCACGATTCAGACATCGAATATGATGATGACATCGAGGAGGAAGATGACGATTTCGGTGACTGTAGTGGGGAAGACGGGGAGGGGGACGGGGCCGCCGGGCCGTCGGAGAACGCGGGCAACTGCATGGGTGGGTCGCCGGCGAAACGCCGCCGTTCAAATTACCACGGATCGGCCCCGCCTCGAAGCGCAACCGCTCCTGTTACTGTCTTGGATTCTGACTCGGAATGGACTGGCGACCTGTGCACCGTGCCAGCGCCGGGAACGCATCGGCCCCCCAGGAGAAGTGGGAGAAGGCGGGCTGGGGCGCAGGGTCAGGGGCAAGGGCCCTCGGAAGCAATCGTGCTGCTTGACGACGAGATTATAGAAATCTCATCAAACTAAAAGGGGGTCTCCCTTTCTGCGCTGCTCTTATTTTGTGCACGGTAAGCGTCAGCTTTTAATCGACCTTCGACGCCCAAGCTTGTTTGATCTTGAAAAGAAGAGTTTGTTGATATATACTGTAGTAACAATAAATTGCAACACATTTTCCTGTTTGTTCGGCAGACTTCACAAATTCCCACACAAATTCCCCCGCCCAAAGTTAGGCTTGCTTCTTGTGCTTCACACATAACCTTACATATATTTCCATCGTCAAGCCGTGTTGATCGTGTTAGTACCTCTGACTGGTGGCGGTAAGCTAGAGAGATATTATAAGCGAGGGACAAGTGACCGTGATACAAAGAGAACACATTTTGAACGGTGGGGAGTGACATAATCTGGTCTACGTTACGAAGAAGTGAGACGTTTGGTCGAGTAAACATACGGAGGCTTTGCATTTTCTGTAGTTCCATAACACATCGTACTATGATGATCGTAGCTACTCCATATTGTACATACCAACAGAATAATGGTAATCCTATTCAATGGTGATTTTTGCTTATTTTCTTTTGGCTCAAGGTTATGGGTCGATCCAAGGGTCGATCGATAATAAGTATGGGTCGATAAGTACCAAGATAAGTACAGTGATGTCCGCTCCGAGGTTCAGACATTTTCTTTTTCGGGGCTCCATGATCGCGCTCACATGCCCGCCAAACTACTGTTCCTACTGTAAGTCTGTAACAGGAGATCGAAGGTATGCCGATTTTTTGGGAAAGCTCTAACAGATCCTACTATGGGTTGGGTCGGCTCAGGCTGAGGAGGTGCAACTATCTCATAGAGGGTTGTCGCGTTACATCTTTCTGAAACTTCGCATGTGTGTCACCAGTCGCCCAAACGCCGATATCCAAGGAGCTCTTAGGTCATTGGTACCCCATTTTGTTACTCTTCACAACGAAACCAGTCAAAAGCAGGGTATGATCGACACCATCAGTTCTGCTGTCAGTCCGATAGAAAGATGTAAAGATGGAGTGTAGAAAATAGGGAATTAGTTATTGACATGCTCCCGCAGAGGTAGGGTTGCCGTGGTCCGGTGCGGTCCGGTTCGGAGACCCTTTTTTCCGAACCCTGAACCGGACCCAGGTCCGGTTCGGGCCCTCAGGCCGAACCTCAAACCTCTCAGAGGTCCGGTGCAGTCCAGGTCTGGTTCGGGGCTCAGGCCACGAACCGCACACAAAACTTCTTTAAAATTCTTTAAAATTCAAAAAATAATAATACAGGAGTCCTACAGCTATCTACCTGCACCTGCACCCATGTGCAAGCCCATGTGAAACCCATAGGCAGAGAATGTGTGCATGTGTGTGCATGTATATGTGTGAGTGTGTACAAGTTGGGAGAGATGATGGAAGCGGTGGTGTGCCGGTGAATGGTGCGAGCCTTGCCATGTGGTGGCAATTCAATGTCGTTGTCGTTGCGAGTAAGATAACTTATCTATGAGTTGCTTACCAGTACAGGAGTGTTCACATACCGTTGCTGTGCCTGCTCCGCACCTTTGTTGTTATCATTGTCGCTGCACCATCTTGCTGCTGCTGCTGCCAGGGACGTTGTTGTGCTGTCCTACTGTCGTCAATGTTGTGATACCACCTAGTAGACGTTGTTGCTGTTGTCTTGGCCATTGTAGCTTTGATGTCGTTGTTACCCGCCTTGCTGTTATTGCCTTGACGTTGTCGCACTGCCTCTCTATCATCACTTGTGGACCGTATGGGCACAAGGGCTTGTTGTGGCTGCATCATGTCGTCATTGTTATGGGCATGTGGACATGGAGATGGCAGTGATGTGGGCAGTGGCTTTGGTGGTGATGTCAACAATGATGGCACTGTCAGTGATGTCTTGAAAAAAATCTGCGGGAGATGCACGCAGGCTTAGTGATGGGAAAGTTCAGGTCCGAACTTCGGTCCGAACCCAAACCTACCTGAACTGAACCCTGGTTCAGGGTTCGGGTTTGGGTGTTGACCTGAACCGGACCAACAGTTCTGTTTGGGGTTCAGCAAAACCCCGAAATTTGAGAACCGCGTTCGAACTCTGTTCAAACCGAACCATTGGTATTACAGCTACAGTAGCTAGGCTGAAATTTACGGCCACTCAAAAAAAAAAACAAAATGGAACCTCTGAAATGTAAGTGTATTACCGTTTGGCCCATTCCAAAAGTGCAAAAGTGTGTGCGAGATGTCATATATCATACAGTATGTGAATCTGAAACCGTGCAGTGCTTGCGTTGGACCTTTTGTGTGGCGTCGTGTGGCGACTGCATCGTGACTTTGTTGTCCCCCCATCCTCTCTTATCGCCCCCTCATCGAGGCCTCATCATCAACATCACGTTCTCCAATTCATCCAGGAAGATACCCTCCTCATTTGTGCCATTTTTTTGGCTGCAATCTTGCTTTGTGGCGACCGTCCCCCACCCCTTCAATGTCAGGACTTTCCCCCCTCCGAGCGTTTTACCACTGTCCCTCTCAGCATTAGGATCATAACGCTGTCATCTCCTGTGGACCTGTGGTGAGTTACCCATCATTTCTATTGTTTCCAATCCAGTTAGGCTCATGCTCTCGAAGAGGAGTGATGCGCAATCGACTTCTTTCCTGGTGTCCAGCTGAAAGGAAATGCATAAAATCGTGGTATGTCCCTGCCCTATTGAAGTCTCACATCCCACTCAATTTCTTAAATCATCACACTATGTCTTCAACTGCATCTGACCCTGGGCATGCCGTCCAACCCGACGGCACTTTGAAAGATACATCGGAGATCGACTGGTCTTTTGATGCAGACGAGTCGACTCCTTTTCCTTCAGACAATGTCTCTGGTGTATGCCAGATGGCTCGTGTTCCTCGCCCATCACAACGGGCTGTCAAAGCAGCCAAAGCAGTCGCTTCAAATGGCCCTGCCAGCGCTCGTCCAGACACCAAATGCAAGCCCCCGATTGCCCCCGTCCCTCGTCGTCGTGTCACATGCAAGGTTGTCATCGATCTTGACATGGGCGACAGCAACGAAGGCGCTACCACGGAGCCTAACACAGATCCTGCATCCGACGACTATGAGGCCATCAAAGCCATGGCTGACGCTGACAACGAGGTGCGTTCTTCACCCTCACTCAAACATCATTCTTACCTTTACTTCTCAGGCTATGACCTTCACGCAAGGAAGGCATGGTGGCACCGCTGACATCCTCCTCATTTTCTATCGTCAGAAGGATTACGTCCATCTGGACATGAAGAAGATTCTGGATGGCCATTGGTGCAAGCTCTGTCGGTAAGTACTAAGTACTCTTACTTTTTCTGACTTTTTTTTTTGCTAATTGGGTACGCATGAAGGAAAAATCCCTTGATCAAGTGCACATCGTGTTTTCTGACCGGAAGTGCAAGTTCATTACGCATGCACATCACTAGGCATCATGTGCAGCTCTACCGCCAACGCTGCAATGCATTCGGTGTCGAGCCGAACCACCATGCACTTTTCCGCACACCAGCTGACTCAGGTGATGGGTAAGCGTTTGTTGTCTCAGTTGCTTGCTCAGTACTGATTCACTTAGCCTTAGTCAAACATCTCTTGATGGCATTGTCACGCATGAGCCTAGGGTCCCTGTGTTCACTCGCGCGGGGCTTCTCGACCATATCGTCAAGTTTGTCATTTGCAAAGACAAGGTAAGTGAGACCATATGTTAGTGTATACACGTTCTGATATCTTTTCACATCTCCAGGCTTTCCGTTTGGTCGAGAGCGAGAGTTTTTGCCACCTCCTCAAGTTCTGCCGGCCATCTCTTTTGGACCGAGACATCCCACACCGCCACACCCTTCGTGCTGAGGTACTTCAGCGCATAGAAACTGCAGAGGGAAGGGTTTGCGAGAATGCAAAGATACTCCCCTCCAAGATTTCTTTTACTTTCGATGCATGGACCTCGACGCCAGGTGACCTGTACATATCGATTACAGCACATTATATAGATGTGCCTGCCAATTTCCCGGATGTGTGGGAGTTGAAGTCGGAACAACTTACCTTCCAGATGATTGAGGGAAGGCATACCAGTCAGAACACGGCGGATATCATAGGCAAGACTTTAGATAAGTATGACCTACGTGATAAGGTACAATCTTCATTGTCTTGGGAGTTTTCACCTCGTCAACTTACCGTCCTGCTCCATAGGTTGGCTGGTTTACGAGCGATGGTGCAGCTGTGAATCGTACCACTCTTTGTGTACTCCAGAACAGTGAATTGACAGGAACTGAGTGGTCAGCTGAAGATCATGACATGTTGTAAGTGTTCATGTGTCCAAAACTTTTTGCTCTAATCTGAGTGAATCTAATGTAACGTAGGTGCATGGAGCATGCTCTTCATCTTGCGGCCAAGCACTTCATCCAGACTGTTGCACCACATTTCGGCAAGAAGCTTGGCACCGTGGCCACTGCCAATGAAGGTGAACCTGCATTGGACAATGGTGACGACGATGAAGACATTGACTTGGGGGATGCGCTTGGAAAAGCGATCTCCCTTGTGAAGCAGATTCGCAACTCACCACAAGCGCAAGCCTTCTTTTGTGCGACCTGCAGCCAAGTCGGGACCACCCCACTCGAACTTATTCAATGGGCTCCGACTCGATGGGGATCAATGTCCCAACTCCTGGAACGTTTTATCAAACTCAAGACGGTGCGTAAAGACATTTTATTATTGAATCAAGCCGTGACTTAGGGTTTGCAACAGGCGATCACCCAATTCATTCTCCTCACTGATGCCAGTGAGGCTGTGCCAAACCTCTCCAACCACCACTGCTATACAGACTTCCACTTAACTCGGAGGGATTGGGAGTGCCTCGAAGATATTAGGGACATGCTGAGGGTAAGCCCTTCTTGGACTTTTTTTGGTCTGGTTCTCGAATCTTGCTCACATTGGCTAGGAGCCGTCAAACATCCAGCAGACGTTCTCAAGCGTTCGTGCACCTATGGTCTGGTGAATCATCCCAGCCTTTGAATTCCTCATCAAGCGCTGGGAAACGATGGCTGCCCATCCCAAGCACCAAGGACTGACGAACACGCTCAACGAAGGCCTCGCAAGCCTCCATAAATGGTATGGCCATGCCTGCAACACCTCAGCTGTGTACTTCATATGTCTCGGTGCATTCTCATTCTCGCGCTTTGTTGTTTATGCTATTGTCTTACTCAGTGCTAGTTCTTGATCCCAACTTCAAGGATATGTATTTCTGAAGCCAATGGGACAGCAAGCGGTACACTACCGGCATGAGGCAGCTAGAAGAAATAGTAAGTCTTCCCATTCTTTGTGATTCTTTGACCAGAATCTGCACACATTCCTCATGATCGAGAATCATGCGCTGCTCCCAGACACCATCTCGCCATCCCTGTTTGAGCCGCTGACATCCACGTCGTCCTGCCCCTGTTTGCTCTTCCAGTCGATCCACCCGAGTCCCGAGCCCTTCCGCACCACACCATTCTACAAGGTTGCCACGCACCATATTGATGATCCTGTTGCGAGACACACCACACTTGATGCGGTGGATGTCGAGCGTGCACAGACACTGGGCTCTGCATGTCATGCACAAGGGTTATTTACTGACAACATTTAGTTTGATAGGTATTATGTTACCCCTGCACAAATGACTACGATGACCGAAGGCAGCATAGGTAAGTTAACCCAATACTTAAGTACTCGTCTTTGGAGCTGATGTGTATGTAGATGGACCTTCCGGGAAGGAGCCACTGTTTCACTACGGTGGCTCCTTCCTTTGTGGCACTGTTCAGGCGTTTCAACAGCAACACAACACCACCAGTGGCCCTCGCAAAGAACTTCAACAATACCTCAAAACTGGGGCTGAAACCACAACTGATATAATTGGTTGGTGGGGGGTAAGTCGCTTTCTCATTCTGAGTGCACACATCCTTACACAATGGAAACAGCGTGACACCAGGTACCCAACTCTGAAACAGATTGCAAGAGACTACCTTGCAATCCAAGGTTCAGCAACCCCATCCAAGCGTGCTTTCAGCAGTGGAGGTCTCACTGACTCCTCACTCAGAAATAGATTGCAGCTGGAGATGTTTGAAGGTCTTCAGATTCTCAAGAGTGCATACAGAAATGGGCACATCTCAGCCACAACACAAGCTGTTGGGAGGTCTTTAGAGAGCAGCATTGGTGGTGATGACAAGGACTCAGAGGATATATAGTAGCTCACACAACTTAGTTGCACAACTTGGTAATAGATTTAGATACAGAATTGGATTGTTTTTTCAGCTTCTACCACAAAAGCGTTAAGTCACGCCTTTTTTGGTACACTTCCCTGGTAATTCTGCACATTTGAAGTGATTACGTAAGCAAAAGATCCACTTTTTTGTAGCGGTGCGACTGCCGCGCTACGCCAAGTCAAGTGTGAAGTGTAATGTGAACTGTAAGGTAACACACTCAACCTAACGCGGAGACAAGTCACGCGCTAAACGTACAGTCACTGTGGAGGGACAATCAACTTGCGGTCTTTATGCAAGACCAAAGATGTCAAATATCACACAGTGGCACGCTGAGTGGAGAACCAAGAGGACAAGTTAGATTGGAAGAGGTAAGGTAGTACAAGGGAATACGCACCTGAGTGGAGAACCAAGAGGACAAGTTGGTTCCACTCAGGACGCTACAGGGAAGTTTATATACACTACTGCGGCTGAGTACGAACTGAGTCTGAACACTGTTACTAAGTGTGTAGTAAGACTCCATGACTCAGGAGCTGACGCGTCGTGTCTAATAATAGCGCTATCTATTGTGCTGACTGATGCACTTGTCATAGCGCTTACGAGCGGCTCCACTTTGCTGAGTAAAACCTAATACAGCGAGTAAGCGTAAACTACTAAGCATGTTCTGGATCCTTCCAGAACCTTCCATGACCTTCCGTCCTTATCTACCAATCAGAACTAACATACGTATAAGGGACTTAAGTCCCACGATCACGTGCACATGGGTGGCAAACCCTTGTGACTAACTCGAAGTCTCTGTACTTCGGCCCTTTATATCTCCCTTATATAAATCCGTATAAATACAGAAAAATAAGGAAAATAATACGCGTCCATGACATCACCCCCCTCCTTAAGGGTCGACGTCCGCGTTGGCCTCTGTGTACATATGAGAAGGCTGCCAAGGCAAGGACGCGTAAATGAGAGCCGCTATTTTTCTAGGTGCGCCCGGGTTAGAGGAGTGGAAGTCCTGTACTTTATCCGGGGCGTGCGCTAGATTTTTGGCGGGTTCCCAAGTATCCTCGCCTTCACCGTAACCTTTCCAGCGAACTAGGTACTTAAGAGTACGACCGAAGAGTTTGCTGTCTCTTATATGGTCAACTTCGTACTCTTCTTCCCCTTCGACTGTGACGGGTTCGGGTGGAGGTGGCAAAAGCCCGTTAACTTTGTTTCCTTTGTAGGGGGAGAGGCGGTCTACATGAAATACATCATGGATCCGTAATGCAGGGGGGAGTGCAAGCTTGTAGTCGACGTCACTTAGGACTTTAGTGACTTCAAATGGGCCCAGCTGTTTGGGTCCCAGTTTGGACGACTGTTGGTGTATCTTTATTTGCTTGGCTTGCAACCAAACTTTATCCCCGACGTTGAAGACGTATGGCTTGTGTCTATGTTCAACGTCCGTCTGCATTCGCCGTTTACTTAGGCGTAGAGCTGCCTCTGCATCCTTTCTTGAGGAAACTAAGTGTTGAAGACGCTTGTCGAGCGTTGGAATACCAGTTGGCCTACCGGCGGGAATTGTGAAGTCAGGCGTATAGCCGTATAGTAGCTCAAAGGGGGTGTGACCCGTGGCTGAGTTGAGTCTACTGTTGACTACGAATTCCGCTGTAGGGAGCAGGTCTGCCCAATCGTCCTGTCTTTTGCTGATGAACAGGCGCAAGTAGACTTCTATTTCTTGGTTTTTGCGCTCTACCTGTCCATTAGCCTGGGGGTGATAGGCTGTAGTAAGACCTGCGTCTATTCCGAGTCGCTTATAAAGTGCCCGCATGCTCCTTGCAGCAAACTGGGGTCCCCTATCGCTGATGACTTTGCGAGGGATCCCGTGCAGGGGAAAGACTTGCTCAAAGTAGATAGATGCTACCCCATCAGCCGTGATTTGAGAGGTCACAGGAAATAGATGGATCTGTTTGGTGTAATGATCCACTATGTTAAGGATCATGTCCTTTCCTCGTGACATGGGCAGTGGACCGATTAGATCGATTCCGACTAACTGCCATGGGCCCTCAGGTACTTCTTGCGGCTGGATGATAGCTTTGGGGTGCAGATCTTTGCGATAACGTTGGCATCGATCGCATCCTTCTACGTATGAGCTTATGAAGCCTGCCATGCGTGGCCACCAGTAGTAGCGACTGACTAGCTCGATGGTTCCGTTTTTACCCGGGTGTCCTGTAGTGGTGCTATCGTGGCATGACTTTACCACGTCTCTACGTAGGGCACGGTCGTTGGGTACATAGAGCTTTCCTCTATGGTAAACGAAACCGTCTTCTTCTTCCCACAGCGCAACTCCGTCTGTAAGAGCCTTAGGAGCGGTCTTTTGTAAGTTTTTGAGACCTTCTATAACTTCGGCTTCTTTGATAGACGCGAGTTTGATGCGGCTGCCTAGGGAGTCCACTTCTGGGCGGAAGTGTGCTTTGGCGGCATTGAGGAAATGCTTAGGTTGTAAAACCTGAACCTGGCGGTTATCCTCATTGTCCCTGACGTGGTCTTTTGAGAATCGACTGAGTGCATCGGCTTGCATAGAATCTCCTTTCTTGTAAGTGATTTTAAAGGCGAAGCGACTTAAATATAACGCCCAGCGTGCTTGCCGGCGATTTAAGTCTTTCATGCTTGCCCACCATTCCATATTCTTATGGTCGGTGATCGCTTCAAAGGAGATGCCTTCGAGGAAGTGTCTCCAGTCCTCTAGGGCACGGATTAAGCCGAGCATTTCTCTGTCGTAAATCTCGTAGTTGCGCTCTTCTTTGCTCATTGACTCTGAGCGGTACGCAACTGGATGCCAAAGACCGTCTGGGTACTTTTGAGTAAGTATTCTGCCAGTAGCAAATCCTGAAGCGTCAGTTTCGACTCGCGTAGGGAGGTTTGGGTCGTACACCTTTAGAATAGGTTCTTGTACGAAACGCTCCTTCAGCTTGTCAAAAGCTTCCTGCTGTTCGGAATGCCAATGCCATGGAGTATCCTTCTTCGTGAGGTCATGTAAGGGTCGGGCAATGGCCGCGAAGTCCTTAATGAACCTACGATAGAAGTTGGCGAACCCAACGAAAGCTCTAACCTCTTTGAGCGTCGTGGGTGTAGGCCACTCCCTTACTGCAGAGACCTTGCCAGGGTCCATCTGCACTTCTCCGGGACGGATGATCATCCCTAAATACTCCATTTCACGTTTCTCAAAATCGCATTTCTCTGGTTTGAGATATAAGTCGTAGTCTTGGAGACGTTTGAGCACTTCGCGGACTATGCGGCGGTGGTGCTCTAAGTCTCGGCTGTAGATGAGGATATCATCCATGTAGACTGCGACTTCTCCTTGTGCGATGAGATCGGCGAACACGGCGTTCATGAGGGCTTGAAAGGTAGCTGGGCTATTTGTCATGCCGAAGTACATTACTTTTGGTTCGTACAACCCGCGGTTGGTGACAATAGCGCCTTTCCATTCGTCTCCGGCTCGGATTCGAATATTATGATAGCCCCATCTAACGTCGAATTTTGTGAAGTATTCAGCTCCCTTCAACCGGTTGATGATGTCAGCAGCGAGCGGAAGTGGATAGCGGTTTTTAATGGTGATTTTATTAAGCCGCCTGTAATCCTGCACTAGACGCAACTTTCCGTCTTTTTTCTTTATAAAGAATACTGGTGAGGCCATCGGTGACTTTGATGGGACCAGGTATCCTTTAGAAATGTGCTCTTCCAGGAACTTATCTAGTTCCGTCTGCTCGTTTGGTGACATGGGATACGATTTGACCTTCCAGTGCTTGACTGCATCTGGTTCTAAGTCTATAGCGTGGTCCCACGGTTGGTGCTCGGGGAGCCTCTGGGATTCCTCCTCAGAGAATACTTTTGCGAAGTCTCTATAGTGTTTTGGCACCATTTCTTCGAAGGTTTTCTTAGGTTTGGCGGCTGTGGCTTTCTCTGCGATCTGCTGAGAATATGTGAAGCCTGCCAGGCAGAAAACTTCGTCTTGGGCGGTGTCTAACACTTTCTCCGCAAGGAGACGGCGACGTTCCATACGGTTCGCCATAATGCGCGTCACCTCTATCTCAAGCTCCGGTTGCGCTATTTCAGCGGTGGAGTTGAGACGCATTGTGCCTTCCTGCCAATCTATGTTGGGGTTCCGAAGTCTGAGCCAGGGTAGTCCCAATATGACGTTCTCTGGGCCTAGTGAAGTGACTAAGAAGTCATGACTATCTTCACTAGGGCCGACTTGTAGAGTGAGTCTAACTTTGTGGGTGATACTACCGGCTTCATTGAGAGTCCCGTCTATGTTATATAACGTGATGGGCTGCTCAAGAGGAACCTGCAACATCTTGTGGCGGTCAGCGTACTTTTTATCCAGGAACAACGAAGTTGCCCCAGAGTCTACCATTGCTGCTACTTTTACAGTACGATGACGTCCTTTTAAATACACAGAAATATGAAAATGTGATTTTTTATCTTTTGTTTCGGGAATAATAGTTGAAGACAGTGCTGCATCAGAAATCATCACGTGCGGCGCTGCTTCGAGAGAAAGTGGAGCAACAGGAACACTACTAATATTGTTCATCTCCGAGGCAGATGTAGATGTGGTTTCAGAAAGTCCAGAAAGAGAAACATCACTACTATCTAACTTACAGGTAGAGGAAGAGATTATATGAATTACAGGAGATGAGTCCGAAACGAGGCGAGAAGAACGTAAACATATTTTACAACTACATGAAGCCGAGTCATCTACTGTAAAGGGGCCGGTCGCAGCTATACGCGACCCCTTAATTAAAAAGCCGCCCGAATAGCGTCCAGCTGTTCTTGTTGGCTTTTCATCAACTCCAATAACTTAGCTACGTCTACCTGTGGCGTCTTTGCTGGAGTTGTACTTGTTGAAGCGGCTGTTGCCGCGGTATTCGAGGATGATGAAGGTGGGCTAGGGGATTCCGTAGTTGCTGCAGCTTTCGCTTTAGCTGGTTTCCCCATTTTCTTTACTTGACAGACGGTGCTCCGGTGTCCAACCCTTTGACAGTGGTTGCACACGTCTCTCTCGTGGTTTCCATCCTTCTTGACGTGCTCGGTTGATCCGCAGCCGTAGCACTTGCCCTTCATCCACTTCTGGTACTCTGCGATCGATTTGAAGATTTCCCCCTTCTTCTGGGTGCCTTGCTGACGCGTCGCGTCTACTTGCATGGCGTTAGGGTCCGGGGTGTGTACGTTGTGAGATGTAGAGGGTTTCCCGCTCTTTTCGCTTTTGCGCTGACGTATGCGCAGGTCTATGGTTTGTACAGCTTTCTTCAATTCGTCATAGGTCTTCTGGGGGAGGTTGGACCATGACAAGACGTCCTTGATGTCCTCGTTGAGTCCATCGTAAAATCTTGTATGTAGGTCTGCCTCAGACCACCCAGTCTGCCCTGAATACTGTTCGAATACCGACGTATAGTCGGCGACTGGCTTCTTTCCTTGTCTGACTTTCTTCAGCTCTTCACGAGCTGTCTCTGTGACGTCCAGAGGGCTGAACCTGCGGTTGAACTGTTCGGTGAACCCGTCAAAGGTTCCTCCAAACGGAGTTCCTCCCTTATTGGCTTGCTCCAGGAATGGGAGGGCCCAGGTTTTTGCGTCTCCTTCCATCAAGTTGAGAGCTGCCGCGATCCAGCGGTGCTCATCGATATACCATTTGCTATCAGCAGCATGCCAGGTATTCATGGCGTCTCCAGATGATCCTGCCCAATTGCGGAAGGCGGCCAGGAAGTGACGGGCGTCTGTAGAGTCGCCTTTCCCATCCCAGGCTTTGGGACGGGCCACTACTTCCTTTTGTTTTCCGGATGAGGGGCGACTTGCGCCTATGGTTACTTGTGTGGTTAGGTCGGCGACCTGTTGTGCAAGTTGACCCATGGCGAGGCCCAATTGGTTGATGAGTGCTAGGCAGTCATCGATAGTAGGTGGGGGGACAGGAACTGGAGGGACTGTGGGGGGTAATGTGGAACTGCCGGGGTTGCTAGCCATTTCGTCTAGCTTCTTCTGTCTCTCTCTTCTCTCCGCTTCTTCTTGTGCCCTTCGAAAGTCGTCTAAAAGAACGATCTGTTCGTCTGGCGAGATCTCGTCCCAGTCTTGGATACGAGATATGAACTCCTTCTCTGCTTTAGTTGGGGGAGGAAGGGCGAACTTCGAGCGAGCTCCTTGTGGATACTGAGCTTGAGCTAGATGAGCCGCTTGCTTCCCTTTGCGAGGAGCCACGTTCAGATGGGGGAGGGGAGGGGAGGTGAGGGACTAAGTTAGCCGCGAAACTGACTAGTTGTGGGGTGGTATACCCGGTGTCTTCGACTATGCCGTAGAGGCCGTACAACTCTAGAAGAGCTCTGCTGTAGTCGGGATCGAAGTAAATTGCCTGAACGTATTGTTCGGCAAGGTTGCGGGGTGCTTCCTGTAGTTGGAAGGTCGGGATCCGGATTACGACGTTGTCTTCGTCGAGTGCGTCTTCGCCTGACTGGGCGAGTGTCTCTTGGGAGGAGGAGTGTGCGGAGTGAAAGGATTCCGCGGAAACGGTGGGGGATGGTGATGCAAAGATAGGTGAGGGGACCCGGTCTTCTTCAGACTGGTGGTCCCGGAGTACGTGAAGCGATGCCGAAGCAGAGGCTTGAATTTCGGGGGTGGGGATTGGTGATATGGAAGCTTGTCTCCTCCTGAAGACACTACGAAGACGGGCACGAAGGTTCGCGAATGCGCGAGGCAGTTTGGAAGATGGGATAGGTGGAACTTGGGACGACGTGTTACGACGAGCGCGAAACGCTAACTCGAAGGTGAATGGAATGCCCTATCAAGCGAGACCAATACACAGTGATTGTTTCACACTGCGCGAGGCTGCGGCGATAAAGGGACACTCAGGAGTGGGGTAGGGTAATGTGTAGAGCCACAAGGCTGTCTGCCTCAGTCTTCTCGACCTGTTGGCTGCCTCTCACGCCGAAGCGCTCTCAAACTTTTCTGGTTGGTACGCGTACAGCTGTCGCAGGCTAGGCCTGGCTGGCTCAACGTCTAACTGCAGCTTATCTGGCGTGGTGACCAGTTCTGCAGCCAGTACCCAGATGTCGAACTGTGACCAGATACGACAAATGAAGGCAAGCACAATCTATGCCGATTTTACGGACACTAGAGTTGTACCACGAATGCACAGATTCTGCTTACGGACTTCCCCAGGCAAAGAGTGAGGTGGATAACACAAGGGACTGATGGTCGTCAACCACCTGGAGGGATAATAATAAAGCTGGTGAGCGCGGGGCTCAGGAGTGAATAAGGAACTTGTCCTAATGTAGCGGTGCGACTGCCGCGCTACGCCAAGTCAAGTGTGAAGTGTAATGTGAACTGTAAGGTAACACACTCAACCTAACGCGGAGACAAGTCACGCGCTAAACGTACAGTCACTGTGGAGGGACAATCAACTTGCGGTCTTTATGCAAGACCAAAGATGTCAAATATCACACAGTGGCACGCTGAGTGGAGAACCAAGAGGACAAGTTAGATTGGAAGAGGTAAGGTAGTACAAGGGAATACGCACCTGAGTGGAGAACCAAGAGGACAAGTTGGTTCCACTCAGGACGCTACAGGGAAGTTTATATACACTACTGCGGCTGAGTACGAACTGAGTCTGAACACTGTTACTAAGTGTGTAGTAAGACTCCATGACTCAGGAGCTGACGCGTCGTGTCTAATAATAGCGCTATCTATTGTGCTGACTGATGCACTTGTCATAGCGCTTACGAGCGGCTCCACTTTGCTGAGTAAAACCTAATACAGCGAGTAAGCGTAAACTACTAAGCATGTTCTGGATCCTTCCAGAACCTTCCATGACCTTCCGTCCTTATCTACCAATCAGAACTAACATACGTATAAGGGACTTAAGTCCCACGATCACGTGCACATGGGTGGCAAACCCTTGTGACTAACTCGAAGTCTCTGTACTTCGGCCCTTTATATCTCCCTTATATAAATCCGTATAAATACAGAAAAATAAGGAAAATAATACGCGTCCATGACATTTTTGTCATTCCAGTTTGGTTCAGGGTTCAGACCCTCCCTGAACCGAACTGAACCAATGTGAACCTGAACTGGGGGTTCGGTTCAAGGGTTCAGCCAAACACCCAAACCAAACCAATGGTTTGGTTCAGGGTTCAACCAAAAGGGCTGCTGAACCGAACCGAACCGAACTTTCCCATCCCTATGCAGGCTTGTATAAGGGCATTAATGACTAGTCAGTGGGGATGTAAACAGCAGACAGGTTCAGACTTACGGCTGCTCGATAATGTGTCTATGGCAGTGGTGGTAGTGGGAATTGGCAGTGATGTTGTCTCTATGCAGTGGATGATTGTGGTCATGCCATAGCGGTTATGTGGCAGCGGGAGAGCCTGCAACCAATATCAGAACAATTCTGGGATGCATAAATAATAAAATATGTATGTTTTTTTCTCCCATTCTGGGCCTGCATCAGAGAAGTAGCATCCAAGGTCTGTAATAGGGAGAATAAGTGTACAGAGGGTGGGTTCAGAACATGGAGGAGGCAGTGGTTCAGTGAGAGGAATGCAGAGAATGGAAGGGTTGTCAGGGGTTGTTGTTATTGTGAGCGAATGTGGGAAGCTTTCCCATGTTTGGTCCAATCAACAAGCTCCATCGAGATGACCGAGATGATCGAACAGTGCATGTGATCAATTCTGTGGTGTGGAAGCTTAAGGGGGAGCGGCGTGGAGCGGCGCAAGTGGTTGTGCGGGCCTCCACATGGGACAAGAAGTTGTACATGTGGTTGTTGTAGCCATGGATGCATTGGGTTCGACTTGATAAGGCCACGCACGAGTGCGACGAGCTCGGGGACAGAAACGGTGAACTGTACAGGGCCCTACTGAGTCAGGTGATTGCAGGGGATCGGAAGCACATGCGCATACTTCTGCATGCCACGTAATTTTGTAGAGGTGGTCTCCGCAGTCAGGGACGTGTCAGGTTTGAGTCTCTAAGGCCGCGCATGAGTGCGGCGAGCTCGGGAACAGACACAGTGAACTGCATGGGGCCCTACTGAGTCAGGTGATTGCAGGGGATAGGAAGCGCACGTGCATGCTTCTGCGTGCCACGTAATTTTGTAGAGGCGGTCGTCACAGTCGAGGACGCGTCGGGTTTGAGTCGCTAAGCCCGCCCGTGAGTGCGGAGCTCTTGGGAGCACAACGGAAGCCCAGGGAGTGCAGGCAAATCGATAGGTTGATGGCTTGTGGCCAAACAATGGACATGGGCGTAGAAAGAGTTCATGCCTAGACAGGAGGAGATTGATTGGATACGAGCATGACAGCCTTAAACACATGAGTCAGTACCTAAGATCAGATATGATTCCAAATGACCAAGTTGAAAGTTGTGAGGAATAAAGTCCAGGGGAAAGGTAAACAAAAGGTTATGTGTAGAAGGGAAGTGGGAAGTCGACAGACGAAAACTTGGATGCGGGCAAGGCAGAAAACATGAGCTGTAAGTAAAATGAGGGTTGGTGAGTGGTAAGGCATGGGCGAACAACAACAGCGGTGATGGTGATGACAAGGTGCACTACGAATTCAAGAAGATCAGAAAGTTAAAATTAAAAAGAAAGACAGGCGCACCTATGCTCGAGACAGAGCACATGAGTCTAAGATGATCCACAAAAAGGCATTGTTCAGGGAGACAATGTCGTGATGTCAGTTGGCTGAGGATGACAACATGCCAGTAGGCGATGTGGCAAAGATGGCAAGAAGAATGAGATGAGGCAACAGGAAACTACATGAGCGAAGATGAGTATTGGTGGTGGTTCAGGGTGCAGTCTGGTCCGGACTGGGTTCACATCGACCTTGTCAATGGTGAACCCTGAACCGGACCCGAATGCTGGGCTCTGAACTGCACCCCAGACTGAACCAAACCTGGAGTGCGGTCCAGTGCAGTTCAGGTCCGAACCCCATTTTGGACCAGACCCCAGCATCCCTACGCAGAGGGCTGATGGGATGTAAGTAATCATCACCACTGTATCTCTCGACAACATCTTTACTTACCAACAGGGATGGGTTTTCTGCCCAATTCGCCCGCTTCGCATTGACAGGAAAGAGCCTGATGTACTTACCATCCATCTTGGCACCAAGGATTCAGGGTATGACCGCGCTGACTGATGCCCCGCCGAGGATGCACAGTAAGCTGCTTCGTCTGTAATTGCAGTAGGTGTTCAGAGCCATTCAGAGCCATTCAAGGACACTCTGAACATCTCTGAACACTCTGAACACCATGGCTCCTCTTCCACTTACCACCACCATCCCCCCTACCACTCCCCAAGCACAACGCCTCCTCGACGCCATTTGAGGGATGTTCTCCTCTGTTAACATCCTCCAAGATGGCTTTCCCCACCTTACACCCTACCTATGCCACTTCCTAGCTGAAGTCATCCACCCTATGCTCATCCCCCAAGACACCATCCTGGCTGAGGATGAAGATGCCTATCTCACCTCCTGCATCCATGGCCAGCATGCCCAAACTGAAGACCCTACCAACTACCTGGAGGACATCCAGGACTTTGTCAGAGCCAACCCCATTGCTGACCTCAGGGAGTCCATCTCTGAGATGAAACTAACCATGGCGACTGAGCTCGCCACCATGAAGGCCACCCTGGCCTCTCTTGCCACACCCCCTCCTGCCCCCACCCCTCCTAAACCCTCTGCCCTGTCCAAACCCCCTTCCACTCCCATGGCCAAACCTCCCACCCCTAAGGCCCCTGTCCCACTGGCTCAGGCTCCTGCCAAACCCTCTGCCCAGACCCCCTCCTTTGCTTCCGCTGTGAAAGTCCCCACGAGGCCCAGCCTCGTCCTCACTCCAGCCCCATCCACAGGTTCCTTCCCTTCTCTGGCCATTCGCAAGACGCCGTTGGAGATCTGCGATTGCTTGAACGGTGTCCTGTCTTGCCTTCACCTGGGTTCTTCCATATCGGCCGCACGTTGGACGAAGAACAACAACCTTGTGATTGTCGCCAGCCCAGACACCACCACTCATCACCTCCAGCAGGCTTCTGCTGCCCTCACTAATGCCATCTCCCACTTCATCTCCGCCAACCCCTCCTCTCCCATCCCTATCACAGCCAAGGAAAATGTCCGCTGGTCCCGCCTCCTGATCAACAACATCCCCACTGGAGCCTCTTCCACCTGGGGTGCCTACTCCCCTCAGGAATGCCAGGACGCCCTCGCTCATGAGAACCCGGCATATCAGGCCTTGCACCTGACTTGCCTCCCCTCCTGGGTCTGCAAACCAGACTCCTATCCAGCTGGATCATCCTCCAGCCTCGTGCTGAGCTTCGAAGACCCCTCAGGTGACGCCCTGAGGTCGCTGATGCAGCACAAGTGCCTGTATGCCTTCGGGAATGCAGGTGACCTCCAAATCTGGAAGCAGAAGCCTCATGCCCATGCTTCTCCACTGACTGCCTGACCGGCCTTGCTGCCGGCTTACCCTGTCGCTCCTTACCTCCGCTGACCCTTCACGCCTCCTTCACCGGAGTGCGGTGTTCGACCTCAGTTTTCCCATGCAGTTTTCTTCTCCCTTGACTTGGCTTTTGCACCTCCATTCTTTTGGTAATTGTTGTCTCTGTTTCCCTCATCCACTCCCCTTCGTAGTATGGTGTTCGATCCCCCCTGAGTGTTGCGTTAGGCCCGTCCTAACAATGCTCGACTTGAGCGATGACAGAGTGGCTTGGTATACGAAGGGTGACTTAGCGAATATGAGTACACGACCTTAGAAGGAACGTGACCGCTGCCAGCACTGGGGCGAAGTCCACCAGGCACACGTATCGCTGGATGATCTGCCTTATCAAGGCCAGACGCGATAGCAAGCAGAGGACGAGAACAAGACAGACGAGGATAGAGGAGACCAGGATCAGGATAAGGATTCAAGAAGACCAAGCTAAGGAGCTCGGTCTTCGCACTACCCACTAGATATACAGTTGGCGAGGGGCTTTGAAGCTCCTCCTGAATGTAAGGTACCTAGTAGCCATAATAGCTCGAACCCTACTACAACTGTCCTAGGTATGAGTCAAGTCCGTACTGCGTAACATGTGAAAACCACTACAAAGCTGACTGAGACGACTGTCCCTGACTAATGCTAGGGTAGTCAGAACCCTGTGAGACTGCAGTCCATACCAATGGGTCCGATCGCAACATCACCCCCTTTTCAGGTGCGACACCCCGACGCTCCAAAGCCCTCCTCCTTGTAACGGACCCGTGTACGCTGTGGCTGCTGGGTGCCTCTCCTGCCCCTGCAGGTCTTCTTCTTCGTCAGCTCGTAGTCCACCATGGTGCCCGCCTCATCCTTGATGTGCTCCAACACGTTGGCCATCTCCAGCCAGCGCTGACTACCCGCCACCTTACCTTGAACCTCCCCCAGGGTGGTGATGAGGTCGTCGATGTGCTGGTTAAGGCGCTGCTGCTCCTGGTCGGCGAGGCGGTAGCGGTGGACCTCCGCCGTGAGGGAGAGGTCGTGAAGGGAATCGAGGCAGCGGTTGACGCGCACCTGATCTTCGAAGGCCTTGGTGAAGAGGACCATGTCCGCGGCAGGGTACATGGGTTTGCCACCATAGACGTAATGGGGGGCAGCATAGAGGGGGCGAGCATAGACCTTGTCCGACTCATCGATGATGCCCACTACCAGAGGGTCTGGTCCCATGATCACCTGGTGGAAGCGGGCCTCGCTGTTATGAACTCGGACTACGATCTTCTCTTTCCTTTGTTCCCTTCCTGTGTTACCTCGTGGTCGCGCATACTTTTACCCATGATCCACTTCTTCTCTATCTTCGGCTTCTATCTCGCACCCACTGCCTGACCATTACAATGGCCGATTTTACGACTTTTAGAGTCCGCTGACACCATCTGACTTCCGCGTGCCCCCGCGGAATTCCCTTGTTCCGTTTACAGATTCTCCTTCACATTACTCGATTAGCTCGCTAGGGCCTGTACCCTAGGATTGTGCCATATGTTTGTAGTCTACAAACATCCTGTACCAGTATATAAGTCACGCCTTACCTAGCTTGTATGGTAGACTTGACTTCTTGTATAATACCACATCGTCTTTGCCTCACAACCCCTGCTTGACTCGCCTCTACGCTTGAGTCCCTGCTTTAGCTTGCCTTTGTGCTTGAGCCTTATCTCCCGCTATTACCCTAGTGTCCCTGGGAGACCTAGTGGTACTTGTTCACCACCGAACTGAGTCTTAACAGACTCGTGCCCTTCCGATCCCATTGACTTACGAAGTACACGTCGTACTTAACATCCCTGTGGTGGCGTTACACTCGCGCTCGACCCCATCGGGGGAGACAATGCGAAAGGGGAGGTAGTCCACACCGGTGTTGGCCTTGAAGCTGCTGGGGACTCGTGTGTTGATGACGGTGAGGGGTTGATGAGTGGGAGCACCCATCACTCCGAGGTCCCACTTGTACATGGGGGATCCGTCAGTGTTAAGCGAGTAGGGGGTTTCGCGTGGGTTGTCAGTGTCTGTGGTTGTAACGCCACCACAGGGGCGTTAAGTACGACGTGTACTTCGTAAGTCAACGGGATCGGAAGGGCACGAGTCTGTTAAGACTCAGTTCAGTGGTGAACAAGTACCACTAGGTCTCCCAGGGACACTAGGGTAATAGCGAAAGGTATGGCTCAAGCGCAAAGGTGAGCTAAAGCGGGGACTCAAGCGTAGAGGCGAGCCAAACAAGGGTCATGAGGCAAAGATGATGTGGTATTACACAAGAAGTCAAGTCTACCGTACAAGCTAGGTAAGGCGTGACTTATATACTAGTACAGGATGTTTGCGAGTCGCAAACATATGGCGCGATCCTAGGATACTGGTCCTAGAGAGCTAACAAGGGAAGAGTACAGATATGGGACAAGGGAATTCCGCGGGACGACACGTGTATCAGAAGTTGTCAGTGGGTTCTGGAAGTCGCGCCATGGGGCGTTGGAACGGTCATATGGTGGGTGCGAGCTAGGAGTCGGAAAGCGTATCGAACCGGATCATATTGTAAAAGTACAGTGAATGCGTAATAGGGAAGAGAAACATAGTATGGAGGTAAAATTGTAACATTACCCCCCCATCAGACTTGGAGTCGCCACGACTTCAACTAGTCACTGGTATAAGCATAGTCCTCTTCGGCAGGTATGTTCAAAGGAATGGGAGATGGGGTGCGGGGGCAGGTGTGACAACGGAGAAACATAAAACGTCCGTGCTTGCCACAGTCCCAACACTGCTCATACATTGGACACTTAATCTCCTCATGCCTCGCATCATGTCGCAGACACTTGCCGCACCACCTAGGGTGACTGTCTGGGTCAACGTACGCAGGGGACATGGGGGAGAGCCTGCGAATAAGACAGGTGCTAGACCGATGTACCCGACTACCGCACCACTTGCACAGTTCATGCTCTCGTCGGTCTGGACACTGAGCCACCAAGTGGTCGGTGGACTTACACTGAAAGCACTTGCGTTGCCGCTGACAGCCCTCTCCTTGAAGGCGTGGCATTTCACAAGGTCCTCCAGCGCATGGGGGAAGGGGGGTATGCTCAGGTGTTCCCCTAGGGTGTACTGGCTTCACATGAAGCTCTGCGTATTTGTTGGATATGAGGGGGATGGCTCGAGCATACTGGAGCTGTTTGCACACACCTGTCATGAACCAAGGAACTTTGGTTCGGACACACACGTCTAAGATCGGTCCGCGTCGGCCTGGTCTTATGTAATCAACTTCCTAAAGGGGAAGTCCGGTATCGGAGTTCCAAATTCATACTCCGACGATCACGTGATCATACACGTGATTACTCATCGGTTATCAAGTTACCCGACGGCTAGAAGTCGTACCACTCATTGGATTAATCTGATTGGACTGCGGAGCAGTTACACCACTATGGCGCAATCTTGCGCAATCGACTGCGGAGCAGTCGTGCCACTCCTACAATTATTCTCATTGGTTGTTATATTTAGAACCCTTCCAGAACCTTCCATTGCGCAGCACCTGTGGGAAGCAATAGGCCTCCCCTAAAGTACGCACAGACCATGTACCCAGGTATATAAGCTAGAGCAATAGAACGGACAGTCCCTCAGACTGTCCACTTGTGTTCCCCTTTGGATAACCCCCTCCAGCTAGTAGGCTGGATAAGCACTGTTACCACATCTTCGTGTTATCGGTGACCCTCATCGTTATCCTTAGTCTAAAGACCTTCTCCATCTTCCTTCGACACCCTCTCATCGTCTTCCTCATCCCTCGTGTTCCTCATCAGAGATATCACCGGGTGTATTGCAGAGTACTCTGAGTGAGTACTCATCACACTTGGACAGTCTCATTGACCTGACCTGGACGCTCCTTGATAGTGTCTGAATACTTCGACGACTCGGAGTTTGGTCACTGGGACGGCGATTCCAGTTCCTTTTCCACTAGTTGGGAGCCCCAGTATTGTGGCCCCCCTCCTCGTCGCTTCTTCCCTCCCCCTCCCTCCTCTCCTCTCGTTCGCCCTCTATCTCCGGTGGGGTTAAGCACCCCCCTCCAGTCCACAGTTGAGCAAGTCGCTCTTCCCCAAGGCCTGGCTACTTTTACAGCACCCTCATCCCCTGTTCCCACTCGTCCCTCATCCCCTGTTGCCCCCTCCTCCCACTCCACTCCTCTCTCGTACATAGAGGAGTACGTCATCTACAACCTCAACAACAACGAGGTTCCCCTGCGTTCCCCATCCCCGGATTTTGACATCTGGACCCAAGTAGCCGTTCGATCCAGCCCCCTCGTCCCTCGCTCCCCATCCCCGGAACTGGTGTACCCAGACCCGGTTTCAGTCTTCCAGTCCCCCTTGCTTGGGCCGTTGTCGCCCCTCACTGATCTTCCATCACCCTTGGTTCGCCTTGTTTCCCCTCGTCCCCGGTCCGCCTCACTTCCCCCTTGTCTCGCCACTCCAGACTTGCCTATCAACTACGAACGTGTAGCTGAAGGCGTCCCACGCATTGACACCCCGGACCCCCACTACGAGGAACAGGAGAACATCCCCCCTCCTTTGCCTTTGATCTGCCCCCCATCTTGCATCAACGTTACCACCGGCCCCCATCCTCATCAGTATATTAACGTCCAGACCCCCCAAGGAGAAGAGTGGCGCCCCATCTCAGAGTTCTACCAGACCTCCCTCACTCAGATCCCATCCCTTGACCACCTCCTCTCGTACCCTCCAACGTTCCCTGGTGTTACCCCCTTTCGCTTCCGGTCACCCCATTACCTCAAAGTCTTCCCCCGTCACCTTCCCCTCGCACTCGCTCTCGGCATTCCCCCCCTGTACGCCTGCTCCCAAGCCATCCTTGACCTCCCAAGTCAAGACCTACCCCTTGGGACTATCAAGTACAACTTCAGGCAAGGACTCCATCGTGCCTTCACCCCCCTTAACAACACCATCAGGCAAGTGTACGTAGGGACCCTAGTCACCCTCGAACTTCAAGACTTCTTGGACGGGAGGATAATATCCACATACGGGTATTTAGCTTTCTACGAGGACCGGATCTTTGTTATCGACCAGGGGTATCACTTCGAAGACACAGTCAGGATTAGCCCCCCCCTTTTATCTTATTGTTTCACGCCTCGCCTCCCTGCTGACCCCTTCTTATTCATTTCTACCTACCCAGACCAACAAGAACTGTAACTATTTACTTTAACTAGTAAGTAGTTGTAGTTAGCTTGGTTACTGGTACGAAATAAAAGGGGTTTAGTGTCCTATCTTGTCCCACCTCAAATCTCTGAACAAGAGCAAGTAAACCGCTCTCAAGCACTCTTTGAAACCCACAGGGAAAGACAACTTCAACGTTACTATCCACCAAGCACTCTTTACAACCTTGCTCACTCAAACACGATCGAAGTTTGGAGTGATCAAACCACTATCCTTAAAGACCTCAAGTTTATACTTCCATTTGGGGAAGTACTCAAGTTATCCCAGTTCCAAGACTTTGCCTCGTGCGACTTACAAAGACTAGGCGACCTAGCTCAAGAACAACTCCTATATTGGCACCTTGCTAAGGTTGTCAACGTCCACGGTTCCCCCATCGAGTCATTCCTTCTTTGGAACAAGGACGACTATCTCTGGTTTGTTCACATAGCCCCAAGACGTGAACGCATTATCCAAGATCTCCTAAGTGGAGAACGCCAGTTTTTCCTCGAACGATTTAGGTTGGACTACAAACAAGTCCAAGTCAGCTTTCAAGAAATCCGCCTAGAAATAACTCAATTCGGACCTCGTCTAGTTATCACAGAAGGTCGCGAATATACACTCAAGTTGGACGGCGTTTGGGAAACCACCCTTGAAAACCCAGACACAAACATCATCAATCCCCGGATCTTCCACCTACCCCCTGACACCCCGGACGATATTGACTTCGTCACACGCCTAGACATCCTAGAAAATGGAGACGAACCTCTCCCTCCAAGCAGCCCACCAAGCCCAAGATCAAGTCCAAGTCCCCTTGCACCTAGCACAGATACTGATAGCGGTTGGGGTGAACCTGCCAACCAGTGGATCAGTAATGGTGTTTGTTGGTGTAGTAAAGAAGTTTGTACCTGCGGATATCATCCCAATACCCCACCTACTCCACCTAGTGTAGTACTGTGGGCCCCTGGCCAAGACTTCCTACCCTTTAGAGAAAGAATATAAAGGGTTCCCTGTTTAAATCAAACTGGCTGAAAGCGCAGTTGATTGGGCTATAAACCTGGCATCCCAGCATACCACACAGCGTCACAGAAACTGCAGACCAAGACAGTTTACCAGAAGGGATACGCCACTTCCCTCTCCTGAAGAAAACCTTCCAGTTATCCCTAATAGAGATATTAGGAGGATAAATCAAGCCACGACATCCACGAGAAACCAAGTACCCACAAGAAACCAAGCATCCACACGTCCCAGGAACCCAACACCCCAAGTCACTCCACAGTTCCCAAGAATCCACGAGCTTCCACCAGTAATCCGCGAACCATCTACAAGCAGCAAAGAAGGGCAATTCCTTGCAACTCAACCCACGTACTACCACTTCCTGGAGGTGCCATTTATATCAAGGTCGCTACCCATGAGAAATCCACGAGAACTCCAAGTCTTCAAGCATCACTCACAGCTCATCTTTTGACAACACGGTGTTCCATTGACCCTCCAGCATACGATCAATAACATTCGAGACATCACCACTGACCCTACTAGTTTCCAAGGACATCTGTGGAGGACTAGTACCTTGATCTCACACTACGGGATATTCGAAGAATATTGCTGGATAAGAACAAGTCAATGACCAAGCACAGTCCACGGTATACAATTACAACCAGCGTACAAAGTCTTTTACGCTTGGGACACCGACGGTTGGACCGTATCAAGACTATCAAGTAACCCCAGTTCATGAGCGACCCCACGGACCTTAGTACAAGAGACCTTACCCCGGAAGAACTCCAGAGAATCCCTGTTTACTTCAAAGACCCCTTCTTCTCCCTTGACGAAAACCTATTCCACGTAGATTGGGACCACCAAAGCCTCACAAGCGTAGACGGCAAATTTCCTTGGCAACATCTTGAAACAGACCAGAACATCAGCAAAGCTGACTATGAGAAACACTACCCAGGCTATAGAAACCTAGACACTAGCTCAGTTAACCACCAGGACCTTACAGCCAAGTACGTCGGAAAGGACGTCCGTTGGTCAACCAAGAGAAACCGTTGGGTATATAAGAACAACCGAAGAGTTGTTTTCCCAGGAACAGGAGAAGAAGACCTTACTCCACCACCAAGTACAGAGTACGAAGACTCTGATCAAGAACAGGCAGAAGTATCTGGCCTCCTAGAGAAAGCAACCAAGTCACTCACAGCAACCCTATCAAGAGTAGGAACACCACAGTCACCAGCAAGTGCGGAGTTACCCAGCGCATTACCAAGTACCCCAGGACCATCCAAGCAACCAAGTTATCCCCTGTTCACACCTCAACAAGTGAGGATCTTCGAAACCAAGTCACGGTCCCCATTGTTACGTTCCTTCCGGACGTCTGCCAGGTCACGTGACCTCGTCGCCTGTTCGCTTCGTCCAAGGGAATTCGCCGTCCAAGGACCCAAGTCAATCGTCGAAGAATAGAAGTCGGCGGGGATAAAGCACGACTTATAGCGGAACGCGTAGTGGCGATAACTCCAGCCAACTAGCAAAGATGACAAAGGAAGGGATGAGACAATGAGGAATCAAGCTGTTATACACTATGTGCCCTAAGAACCAACTCCGGCGAAGGGGAAGGTATTACACAAGATATCAAAGCTAAGGACTATAACGCGTCCAAAGCTCTCTACTTATACTACAGAGGGGGAGCTTTCAAGCTCAGCCCGAATCCGAAACCCTAATACGAGAAGCCAATGGCAATAAGGCGCATGGCGTGAGTCAGAGATAACAGATAAGAGATAAGGGCCTAGAGGCGCCCCACATCCAAGTCCACAGCCGGATCACATCCGGACTCACAATCACAAGCTAACCCAGGCACAAGCTCATCTGGGCTCTTCCGGATTCTTCTTTGATGTTCCAAGGCAGGTCACGTGCCGGGGTCACGTGACGGCCGATAAGGGGTCCCTATTCCCAGGGTTCTTGGTAGCGTGTGGACGGGTGAGGGGTGTATGAGCTCACCGCGCGTGCCGTCTGCACGTGATCCGTCTCGTATTCCCACGCTCCGAGCAGGCGTTCGAGCACTGCCGTCGCCGCGCGCACTTCGTTCTCGCGCTGCGGGTCGTAATCGTCGTCTTCCGGGCCGCGTCCCGGCTGCGTCGTGACACCCATCGCCACCAGCACCACCACCAATATCCACGAGTACCATGGCCTCAGGAGGAGGATCACCCAAGTTATTAGGCGTACCACCAGAGCCATTCGATGGCAAACAAGACAAAGCTGAATCCTTCTGGCAGAGTGTAGAAAACTATTACTACCTCAATCAAGCAGTGTATCCCGACGAGGGCAAGCGTGTTTCGGCTGCCCTAACACACTTCAAAACTGGCACTTCAGCAGGAGATTGGGCTCAAGACAAGCAGAAGAAAGCATTAGAGGCAACCCCCATAGATTTTGGTCTTTGGAAGGACTTCAGAGATGATTTCAAGAAACACTTCATCCCATCCCACACCAAGCTAGAATCTACAAACCTCATGTATTCCTTGAAGATGGGAAATCGTCCTTTCAACGACTGGTACCAAGAATGGTCGACATACGTAAATCGATCAGGAGCCAATGATGAAACCAAGATGTTTGCCTTTTGACGATGCCTCCCAGGAGCCCTACACCAGAAGCTACTTGGTGTATCCCCAGTCCCAGACACCCTAGAAAAATTGGTCGATCTAGCAAGAGAATTTGACCGCGTATGGCGCCTCTACAGTAATCCAGCGTTCACAGGAAGAACACTCACTCAAGGGCCGAGAAACCAGGCCATATACGCCTCTGAAGAGGAAGGCGTTCAAGTAAACCAAGCCACGACGTCCCTAAGACCCCAGCAAGCGGGCAGGATAACCAAGGAAGAAAAAGACAGACGCTTCAAGGAAAAGCTCTGCTTCTATTGTGGAAAGCCAAATCACCGAGCCAAGGAATGCCGGTCCAAGGAAAGCTCTCAAACGCCAAGAAGGCCAGGGAATGGAAGACCCAGTAATCAGTGGTCAGACTTCAGAGCGTGCGCGGCTCTGCCACAAGAAACATCCTATGGATATGAGGACCCCCCACGAGATCACCCAGCAGCCCAGATTGGGGCACTATATCACAGTCCACCAGTAGCCTCCATGATTCCATGTCCACAGTCAGCACCAGTTCACGAGGATTTTTGACACATCCGACTACTGCACTGTCAGTACGGATGTTCCAAGTAGCCAACCACAGTTTTACCCAAGGATATGCATTCCTAGAGACGTTAGACTCTGAGCCTGTACCCGGTGATACTATACGAAATAGACGATCACCATCCGTGATGCTCAGAGTTGCTCTAGTTGGAAAGATATCAGGCAGAGAAATCAGTGCACGCGCCTTGCTCAATAGTGGCGTGGAAGGAATCATCATGGATCAAGACTTCGCCACGAGAAATCAACTGACACTTCGAACTCTAGTTAACCCACTTCCAGTCAAGAACATGGATGGAACTCTGAACAAGCAAGGTTCAGTCAAGTATACAACAATCCAGAAGATCCGGATAAAGTCATCCAACAACGACTTCCACGATGAAACTGTAGAACTATACATCACCAAGCTAGGCGACGCCGACATCATCCTAGGAACCGATTGGCTCAAAGCACACAACCCAGAAGTAAACTGGGCCCTGCCACAACTCACCTTCACGAGATGCCCCAAGTCCTGTACCTTGTCCAAGAAGTTTATCATAATCACGTCCAAGAAACCACAGTCACGAGCCACCACGATTAACCAAGTCCAAGAAGTAAATCACAAGACATCCATGGGACTCCACGTAACCACGCCAAGTACCCAAGTAAACCAAGTCCAAGTAAACCAAGACGAACAGTACGAAGAACCACTGTTCAACCAAGAGGCCATGGAGCCATTCCTGAACATCCATGACGACAATAAATGCGACGTCATTTATATTCGAGCCAAGACCACCACAAGTACAGAAATCGCGGCCAGAACAGTGCCCAAAGCATCCACAGAACACATCCCAGCTCAGTTTTCCAAGTACGCTAAAGTATTTAGCGAAGAAGCCTCGCAACGCCTGCCACAGCATCAACCCTGGGACCATGCCATCGATTTAAAACCAGGAGCTAGTATGAAGAACAGCTCAATCTACCGCCTCACGCCCAAGGAGTCCGAAGCATTGCGGACCTACATCACGGATCACCTACAACGGGGATATATTCGCCCTTCCAAGTCACCCATGGCCAGCCCCTTCTTTTTTGTAGACAAGAAGGATGGAAAGCTTCGCCCAGTCCAAGACTATCGTGCGCTTAACGATATCACAGTCAAGAATGCCACTCCATTGCCCCTGATCCCCGAATTAATCGACAAGCTACGTGGCGCCCGGTATTTTACCAAGTTAGACATCCGCTGGGGATACAACAACATTCGCGTAAAAGAAGGAGACGAATACAAAGCTGCCTTCAAAAAACCTCTAGGACTCTACGAACCCACAGTTATGACATTTGGTCTCTGCAATGCTGTTACGTTCCTTCTGGACGTATTAATCCGACTTGGATTCGGGACCGGTTTGCTGAGTATATGCGTGAAAGGTCTTCAGTATCCCGTAGGCGACGGCTAGGGCGATACACAGAGCGTGACCAAGGTAAGCAAGGCAAAAGACGATGATGGCGAAGTTGAGTGTGATGAAGGAGAAGTCGGCGACGTGCACGACTTATAGCAGGGAGCTGATGATGACGAAGAGTATGCACACAGGACAAGGAGCTAAGGCGCAGGGAAGGGAAGGTATTCCTCAAGATATCAAAGCTAAGGGGTTCGTATGCGAACGCCCCTCTACTTATACTACTAGGGCTGGAGCTTTCAAGCCCAGCAACCCTAATACACAGCCACAAACCCTAATATCACAACCCAATCAAAGGCCGTACAAGTCAGCAGTCACATCAGTCACGTATCACACTCCGATCCGGGTGCAAGCTCATCCGGACCCTTCTGGACCAGCTCTAGGCGGGTCATGTGCCAGGTCACGTGACGGCCAGCTCTCCGTCCTCTAAGTCGATGGGAAACTCGCCTCGATGTGCCTCCAAGTGTCGTAATGCTCTTGAGTCATAGACCCAAATGCGCGGACATCGTCCTCTTCAAGGAACTCCTCGGGCATCTCGGGCACAAACGCAACAAATGCCCCTGCCACATTCCAAACATTCATGAACAACATCTTCGAAGACATGATAGACGAAGGACATGTAGTTGTCTATCTTGATGACATCCTGATCTTTGCAGAAGGCCTCGCCACGTTAACCAAGCTCACCCACGAAGTATTGACGCGCTTAGACAAGCATGATCTTTACCTCAAACCGGAGAAATGCTCCTTTGCCCAAACATCCATAGAATACCTTGGAATCATTATCTCCGAGGGTCAAGTAGCCATGGACCCCGCCAAAGTGGCCGGAATCGTAGATTGGCCCACACCCAAGACAGTCAAACATGTTCAAGCGTTCCTCGGTTTTTGCAACTTTTACCGAAGATTTATCAAGGATTTTTCGACCATTGCACGACCACTGTTTGACTTAACCAAGAAAGACACAACATTTCAATGGAACCAAGCGGCTGATATAGCCTTCAAGACACTCATCACCACTTTTACGACAGCCCCAGTCCTTGCCTTGCCCAACCACAGTAAACCTTTCCGATTGATCACGGACGCCAGTGACTTCGCTACTGGCGCCATCCTCGAGCAACCCGATGAACTCAACCATTGGCACCCCATTGCGTATCATTCCAAGTCACTCCAGCCTGCCGAACGGAACTACGAAATCCATGACAAGGAACTCCTTGCGATTATCCACGCCCTTGAAATTTTTCGCCATTACCTTGAAGGGCACGATGACACCCTGGAAATTTGGTCCGACCATGGAAATTTGGTCTATTTTGTGACAAAACAGCGACGACAAGCCCGTTGGGCTCTCTTCCTGTCACGTTTCAAGTTTACGATCATCCACAAACCTGGTACGCAAAATAAGTCGGATGCCCTGTCCAGGTGTCCAGACCTTAAAGAGGGGATAGCACACGAAAACAATGAGCGTGTGCTCCTGGATAACAAGTTTTTCGCAATCCGAGCAGTACAACCCACGGCAATCACAGTCCAAGGAAATACGAATCTACGAAGTCGAATCAAGAACTCCCAAGAATATGACAATGAAGTCACCCATGCCCTAGAAACCCTTCTAAAGAGTGGCCCACATTCCCTCACCAAAGGATTAGAGGATTGGAACTTAGAAAATGGAATCATCCTGTACAAAGGACAAGTATATGTCCCCAAGAACCAAGACCTCTGAAGAGAGATAGTCAAGCAATACCATGATCACCTAGCCACAGGACACCCAGGAAGATGGAAAACCTATGAACTAATATCACGAGAATTCTGGTGGCCAGGATTGTCCACCTTTGTCAAGAGTTACATGGACGGATGTGCCACATGCCAAGCAACCAAAGTCAAACCAAGGAACCAAGTACCCCTGCAACCAAACCAAGTCCCAACAGAAGTTTGGGGAATAATCACCATGGATTTTATCACAGACCTCCCAACATCCCAAGGATACAATTCACTGTTCGTTGTTGTGGATCAACTCAGCAAGGCCACAATAATTGCACCTTGTAACAAGACCATCACAGCCGAAGAAACATCCAAGTTATACCTAGAACAAATCTGGAGGCGCACAGGCCTGCCACGCCAAGTAATATCTGACAGAGGACCACAATTTGCTTCCAAAGTAATGCAAGAAGTTTGGAGCAAACTCGGAGTCAAGTCAACCATGTCCACAGCCTTCCATCCGCAGACAGACGGAGAAACAGAATGAGTCAACCAAGAATTGGAACAGTACCTCCGTGTCTTTTGCAACTTTCAAGTTGACAACTGGGTAGAACTTATACCCTTCATGGAATTTGCGCACAATGCAAGACAGCACAGTGCCACCACCAAGTCACCCTTCAAGATCTGGTATGGATACAAACCAGAATTCATTCCACCAGTCAACTTCGCATCCAAGATCCCCACAGTAGAAGAACGTCTTCGATCCCTAGACCAAGTACGCGCCGAAGTATCCGCAGCATTAAAGGTTGCTGCAGAAGTCATGAAGAACACCCATGTATCTACAGCCATGTTCGAACCAAAACCAGGAGACCAGGTTTGGTTAGAAGGAACCAATATCCACACCATGCACCCCAAAGCCAAATTAGCCCCAAGACGACATGGACCATTCAAAGTCATATCTGCGTGGGGAGTCAATTGTAAACTCCAGTTACCCCCCTCCTGGCGAATCCACCCAGTATTCCACATATCCTTGATATCGCCATACCAAGAAACCACAGCCCATGGGCCTAACTTCACCAGACCCCCCCCCCGAAATTGTTCAAGGAGAGGATGAACACTATGAAGTAGAAACTGTCCTCCAATCTAGACTCTCGCCAAATCGAAGAGGCATACAATACCTGGTGAAATGGAAAGGCTACCCAAGTTCCGAGAACTCTTGGCTTCCCGCATCACAAATGAAACAAGCCAAGATCGTTGTACAACAATTCCACCAACGAAACCCACAAGCACCCAAGCCAAGTAACCTCTAACAGTTGCTAACTGGCGTAGCAACCATAAGGAGGGGATACTGTCACAAACCAAGGAACTTTGGTTCGGACACGCGCGTCTAAGATCGGTCCGCGTCGGCCTGGTCTTATGTAATCAACTTCCTAAAGGGGAAGTCCGGTATCGGAGTTCCAAATTCATACTCCGACGATCACGTGATCATACACGTGATTACTCATCGATTATCAAGTTACCCGATGGCTAGAAGTCGTACCACTCATTGGATTAATCTGATTGGACTGCGGAGCAGTTACACCACTATGGCGCAATCTTGCACAATCGACTGCGGAGCAGTCGTGCCACTCCTACAATTATTCTCATTGGTTGTTATATTTAGAACCCTTCCAGAACCTTCCATTGCGCAGCACCTGTGGGAAGCAATAGGCCTCCCCTAAAGTACGCACAGACCATGTACCCAGGTATATAAGCTAGAGCAATAGAACGGACAGTCCCTCAGACTGTCCACTTGTGTTCCCCTTTGGATAACCCCCTCCAGCTAGTAGGCTGGATAAGCACTGTTACCACATCTTCGTGTTATCGGTGACCCTCATCATTATCCTTAGTCTAAAGACCTTCTCCATCTTCCTTCGACACCCTCTCATCGTCTTCCTCGTCCCTCGCGTTCCTCATCAGAGATATCACCGGGTGTATTGCAGAGTACTCTGAGTGAGTACTCATCACAACACCAGTGAGGTCCATGTTGAGCCCGAACTCGTCCTTAGTCAGCTCAGACTGAAGGCGCCAGAGGTCTGATGCACGTGTCTGTATCGTGTCCCTGCGTACCAGGCACTCGTGAAGATGGGATACTTCAGCATGAAGCTGGGGGCTTCGCAGCTCTGCAAGCACCTCATTAAGCACGATGGCATGGGGGTCGTGGGGGTGGAACATGTCTAACTGATTGTTGGTGATATGCTGGGGGAGTTGGTTGCTGTACACCAAGTTGAGGAAAACCTGTGAGATGTAGCAGGGATGGCCCTTCCCCATGGTTCCGACAACCTCCTGATAGTCTTTTCAGTAGTAGATAAAATGGGCAGTCTGTAGTGGGTGGTTGACCCCACCGATCAGGAGTGGGAAGAAGGCGTGGGAGGTGGGTTTGTTGGGGAAGAATGGGAGTCCAGGGTCGACTGCGTCTTCCTCCTCATCCTCATCATCAAGGAGAGCAAGGATGGGGTTTGGTTTGGCAATACGCAGTTTGGGAGTGGGCATGGGGATGTGGTCTATTCCTGTGGGAAATGGCAGGAGGGGGACATGGATTGTGTTGGTTATTGATGGTGCAAGGGGAGGTGGCGGCGTGAGGGAGTATGGGACTGGCACATCGTGCACCACAATGGGCGTGTTGACAGGTGGGGGTGAGGTCGGTGAGGGTAGGATGGTTGGGACAGTGGGGAGATAAGGTGGTAGTATAGGAGTGGGTGGTCCCTCAAGCTTAGAGAGGGCTGCCGTGGCTAGAGCAAGGCCAGGGGACGGGGGAGAGCTGAGAATCACTGAGTATGGCATACAACCACCTACCTCGGGCGGGACACCAAGATCCTGTGAGGGTACAGTTAGATTTTCGAGGATAACCTCGACTGGGCGATGAGCGGGGACAGTGGAGATGACGGGAGTGGAGGTCATGTGGGGAATAGGGATGAGGACGGGGGATGGCAGGCGTTGATGGGGCGTCATTTATATCTTTCGTCCAGCCCCTTCGGCGGTAGGATTTAGGCGATAGAATTTGGTGATGAGTTCTGAGGCATGTCGTACGTTTTTGAGTGGCTCCCATGAGCTGTCGCTTATGGGAAATCCTTTCCATTGAACTAGGAACTGAAGTTTGCACCCTCGTCCATGCAGTCACGACTGCAGGATGCGCTCTACCTCGAATTCCTCTTCTCCATCGATAAGGTCAGGTGGGGGTCGCGTGAAGTTTGCACTGTGTAGTTCCGTCTCCTTGTACGGGGTGAGGAGATTGGCGTGGAACATGGGGTGAATCTTCCACATAGCGGGGAGTTCCAATTTGTAAGAGACGTCTGATAAGACCTTCTTAATGCGGAAAGGTCCGTGACGCTTCGGACCAAGTTTGGCGGTCAGGTAGAAGGTTCACAGATTCGTACCTTCTAGCCAGACCTGGGCTCCTTCTTGATATGGAACAAAGCACGTCTTCCCTCGCTTCATCATCAACTCCTGCGCATGCTTGATGCAGTCTTGCGCGTGTTGTCGCCTGATGACCATTTCTTCAAGGCGCTGTTCGACGGATGGGGATGTCGTAGGCTTCGGCATCCACATGGTACATGGTTCCCAGCCCATGATAAGTGAAAAGGGTGACTCCTTTGTTGTTGCGTTTGGCCAGGCATTGTGTGCGAATTGCGCGACTGGTAGTGCCTCGGCCCAATTGTCCTGCTGCACGTTACTCCAATGTCATAGGTACTGCTCTAGCCATTGATTCGTACGTTCTGATTGTCTGTCTGTCTGAGGATGGTAGGCAGAAGAGATGTTTTGGCAAATACCGAGGACCTTGCAGAGGTTTTTCATAAATGTGGAAGTAAACTGGGGGTCTCAGTCTGTAATAATCTTCCGGGGGATGCCGTAGTGTGGGTACATGTGATGTAGATAGAGTCGTGCCACTCCTTCTGCAGTTATTGATTTGTGACAGGGGATGAAGATGGCTGCCTTTGAGCAGTCATGGTCTGTGATTGTCAAGATAGAGTCATACCCATCAGACGTTGGGAGTTTTGTGATGAAGTCCATAGCTACGACTTTGAATGGTTCAGCGTCTGGGTCTGTGGTGATGGGGAAGAGGTGTGGCTTTTGTCGGTGCATGTTGATTTTATTGGCTTGACACATCGCGCAACCCTTGACGTAGTCTTCCACATCTTTGCGCATGTTGGGCCACCAGTAGTCACGGTGAAGAAGTTCGAAGGTATTTGTGATTCTGGGGTGTCCCATGGCAGGAGTATCGTGGAAAAAGGTGATTACCCCCTGTTTAAGATCATTGTCGCCCATGACAACTAAGGCATCGCCTTTCCACCACAGCCCCCCCACCTTCTTCAGGTTATGGGGCTCAACCCAACGCAGTACGTCCTTCTTGTCAAGGTTCTGTGAGATTTGGGTCCAGATGTCCATGTTGTGCATCGACATTTCCGTGGCATGGATAAATTGTTCGGCAGGGAGGACAATGATGTCATTGTTGTCCTCCTCATTGACTACATAGTCCGCTCGCCTTGACAGGGCATCTGCACGGCTGTTCTTGACTCCGGAGATATGCTTCAGTATGAAATCCTATTCCGACAGCTCCAGGAACTCGCGTGCCACTCGACGACTAATCTTTCGGGGTTCTTTCCAGTACTGGAGGTTGGTGTGGTCGGTGTGGATGATAATTTTGTGCGGAGAGCTGACAAGGTATGTTCGCCAGGCTCTCAATGCCTTTACAACGGCCAAGAGTTCTCGGTTGTAGATATCATAATTGTGTTCTGCTGCGCTGAGCGATTCGGAATGGAATGCGACGGGGTGTAATTTTTGGTCCGGGCCGAGCTGATTCAGCATGGCTCCAATGGCCACATTCGAGGCGTCAACTTCTAGTTCAAATGGCTTTAAGAAGTCGGGGAATAATAGTGTGGGTTCACATCCAATACACCACTTGATGCTTGTGAACGTATCTTGCTCGTCCTGCCCCCATCGCCATGGCATGTCTTATCGTGTGAGGTTATGAAGTGGTCGCGCCAGCGAGGAGAACCCTTGGATAAACCGGTGGTAGAAGTTGCAAAACCCAAGGAATGCACGTACTTCCTGGAGGGTTTTTGGGGCCTGCCACTCCTGGACGCCCTGTACTTTAACAGGGTCCATATGCAGGTTCCCATGGCCTATTATCAGCCCCAGGTATTCCACCTCGAGGACTTCGAACTTGCACTTCTCCAGTTTGATGTACAAGTCATGCTCCTCACATAGGCGGAGGACTTCATGGAGTACGGCGCAATGGTGAGGGTAATCAACAGCGGTCGTGATTAGGATGTCGTCCATGTAGACAATTACTTCGTTGGTGAGAACAAGGGGTCGGAAGATGGTGTCCATCATTTCTTGGAATGTCGAGGGGGAGTTTGTGAGGCCGAAGTACATGACCAGGGGTTCATAGAGTCCCTGGTTAGTTTTGAATGTGGCTTTCCATTCGTCTCCTCCCTTGACCCGTACATTGTTGTAACCCCATTTGATGTCGAGTTTTGAGTACAGGCGCACCCCACATATGTGGTCCACTAATTTGGGGATGAGGGGAAGGGGATAATGGTTTCGAATGGTGATTTCATTCAACCGTCAGTAGTCTTGTACGGGGCGTAGCCTGCCGTCCTTTTTCTTGATAAAGAAGAACGGTGATGCGTAGGGTGACTTTGATGGGCATATGTACCCTTTTTCTAGTTGTTCCATGAGGAATGTCATAAGCACCTCTTGTTCGTTCTGCACGAGGGGATAGACTTTACAATCGAGTGCGGCGGGGGCATTAGGTAGTAGGTTGATGGCGTGGTCCCAAATACGTGACAGAGGAAAGCGATGGGACACTTCTTCATCAAATATTTTGTGATGACGATGATACTCTGTCGGGACCATTTCTTCGAATGTCTGTTGTTCCTTTTTCGCTGCTTCTCATTGTGCTAGCTCCGACACAGTTGTCATTTTTCACAAAAATGCGATCTGGGGCTCACACTCGTCATCCATGAGTTGCTCCCACACTTCCTCATCAAGTTCATACATCTCCAACGCCCGAATGGATGCCTCCATGGGCGTGGCTTCGTCTGACAAGTGAAGACTTGAGACTACAACCGGTTGAAACTCCTCATTCAACATTGCATCTCCCCACTTGATGCTCAGTTCAAAGGCCGTAAACCAAGGGTATCCTAGGATAACTTCATCCCTCCCTAGGTTCATGACCAGGAAGCGAAGCATCCTCTCCTCTTTCCCTGTCTTCACGGTGAGGTCCGTGTACTGAGTGATGGCGCCGTCCTGGTTATGGGTGCCGTCTACATTCCAGATGCAGATAGGGTGAGTGACGTCTCTTGTCCCAATCTGGAGTCGTTTAAGAAGTGTGGAGCATATAAAATTGTCCGTTGCTCCTGAATTGATAAGGACTTGTTGTTCGGCCGTTGCGTGTGCAGATTTAAACAGAACTAGGATTCACATGGATCGATATCTGCTAGTGTACATGTTTAAGTTTAAAGCTCTAGCCCAGGCCGCCAGGTTCAAGCGTCAAGAAAATCCTCTCTCCCAAATAACTTTTCGACCATGAGGTCGCGCACCTCCTGAGACTGCGCCTTCATCGCTGCGATCTGTACATCTGCCTGCTCCTCATTCAAAAGGACGTGACTAGCTGATATGGCGATAGTACTGACGGTGGGAGTTGATATGTTTGTAGTCTGGGAAGGGGGGAGCGCAGCTCGTGGGGGGCCAGAGGGTAGCGCCATGGTAGTGCTGGTTGCAGCCACGCACATGCCTTTTTGTGGGCAGTTACACGAGATGTGCCCTTGAGCATGGCATCTAAAACATTGTCCCTCCTTCTGAAGTTGGGCTTTGTTGGTGTCGGTGAGGGCCACGGAGGCTCGGGCACGTCCAACATCCATGGCATTCGGGTCGTGCGTTCTGTTGAGGGCCTGGACCCACTGCTCTTGGCTGTGTCCACCCTTCCGATTGCACGACGGTTTGTTTTTTCCCAGGCGATCCTTTAAAATAAGGTATTCAGCCTGCTGAAGTCGGGCTGCTGCCTTCCACTGCTCCCAATTGACAGGGTGCTGGAAGCGGATAGTGTTTATAACTAACTGGTTGGGTAGCCCGTCTTGGAAAATGTCAAGGGTGGTGGCTTCATCGGGGTTATACCCGGCCTTGATAACAAGGTTTTCGAAGGTGGCTATATATGTGTCAATATCCTCGCCCTTCATGGTGAGGGTCTGGAGTGTTTTGCGGGCATTGGTGCGTTCAGCTGAGTCGAAATAGGCGGCTACAAATCTGTCTCGGACTGTTTGCCATAGGACCATGTTTCCACGATCCACTCCATTGGCTATTTGTTCGTCGAGCCACCGTGCTTGTTCTGCCACCCAGTCGTCGACAAGGGGGCCTCTGATGTATGTTACAATCCGTCCCTCAGCGCACCCTGAACGACCCCTTGGCACCACCGTAAGAAGAACACGTGCAGAAATGGTGCAAGAAGAAGAAGAGCAAGTAGGAAGACTCATGGCAGAGCATGCCCGAACAAACCGAGCTAAGTCACCTGACTATTACCGCCATCCCAATTACGCTAAGAAACCGCAAGAGTTTTGGGAATAGCGCACGTGACCTTAGTGCCTGCCCATCATGTGACCCTGGCACGTGACCTGGCTAGAATGCACCAGAAGAGCCCAGATGAGCCTGTGCCTGGACTGACCTAGAACGCCTCATGTTTGTGACTCATATCGATTGTGCCTTGATTCTGATGGACTGTATGACTCGTGTTTCCTTATCTCTGACTCGTACCATGAGTGCCTTATGCCATTGGCTGACCGTTATCTCTGACTCATCGTGACTCATTCCTAGGATCCGTGTATTAGGGTTTGAGCTGAGCTTCAAAGCTCCTCAGACATGTATAAGTAGAGAGGCTTATGGTCGCTGAAGACCTAAGCTTGACTTCTTGGACTATACCACCCACTCCTAGTACCACCTGTCTGTTGACCACGGGGTGGCTTGCCTATCTGTTGACCACGGGGCATTAATACTATTCGCATCATCCTCCTCTTTGCCTGCCTGTTGACCACGAGGCATCCCTTACTATCATCACCACTGTCCGTCTGCTGACCACGGGACATCACGACTACTGACGATCATTATCGTCTTTGCGCCCTTATCGCCGTGTGCATCCTTTGGGCCACCTTACTACATCTCACCAGCGAGCCAGTAAGCGATCATGTGAGTGACTTCGACATCCGCTGTGACCGTTAGGACTCGTGTCGCGCCTTGTACCAGATAACAAGAAGAACGCCTGGTGGAGCGTTACATGTAGGAGAGAAAAGTCATTGCACGTGAAGAGGGGATTCTAAGCTGGTCGATGTCAGGGTTCATTCCTTTATAGAGGTCGAACGTGAGCAAGAAGGCCTTGCTCTTGTGTTACAAACTCAGACTACAATCTTCCCTTTCCTTTGTTCCTTTCCTATGTTGCCTCGTGTTCGTGTGTACTTTTACCCATGATCCGCTTCTTCTCCATCTTCGGCTTCTATCTCGCACCCACCGCCTGACCATTACAATGGCCGATTTTACAACTTTTAGAGTCCGCTGACATCATCTGACTTCCGCGTGCCTCCACGGAATTCACTCGTTCCATTTGCAGATTCTCCTTTCACATTACTCAATTAGCTTGCTAGGGCCTGTACCCTAGGATCGCGCCATATGTTTGTAGTCTACAAACACCCTGTACCAGTATATAAGTCACGCCCTACCTAGCTTGTACAGTAGACTTGACTTCTTGTGTAATACCACATCATCTTTGCCTCACGACCCCTGTTCGACTCGCATCTACTAGTGTTGGGGAAGTTCGGTCCCAGACCGATCCAAACTCGGTTTGAACCGAACCCAAACCGTTTAATCGGTTTGGGTTTGGAAAATTCCGAAAATAAACCGAATGGTTCGGTTTGGGGTTTGGGACCCCCAAACCGATGCCAAACCGTTCCAAACCGATTAAGAAAAATTATTAAAAATTATTTTATATTTTGTCCTTAAATGGTTTGGTTTGGTTCAAACTGAGTTCAAACCAAGTTTGAACCAAGTTTGACTGTGTTTGAACCAAAATAAATGGTTAAATTTATTATTATTAAAATTATTTCATGTTTTTGGTGTCAAATTAAGTTTAAACCAGGTCTTAACTGGTTTAAACTCGGTTTGAACTCGGTTTGAACCAAACCAAACCGATTAAGAAGCAATTTAAAACACCTTTTTTTAATCGGTTTGGAACGGTTTGGAACGGTTTGGAACGGTTTAGAACGGTTTGAAGTGGTTTGGGTTCGGTTTGGTGAAAATTAAATGGTTCGGTTTCCGGTTTGGCCAAAACTGGCCCAAACCGAACCGAACCGAACTTCCCCAACACTAGCATCTACACTTGAGTCCCCACTTTAGCTCGCCTTTGCACTTGAGCCTCGCTTTCCGCTATTGCCCTAGTGTCCCAGGGAGACCTAGTGGTACTTGTTCACCATTGAACTGAGTCTTAACGGACTCATGCCTTTCCGATCCCGATTGACTTACAAAGTACATGTCGTACTTAACGCCCCTGTGGTGGCGTTACATCTTGTCCCTCGCTCCTGTGAACTCTGGGGGGGGGGGGTTCCCCCTAGTCTACCGTGGCCTCCAGGCGCAACTATTGGGGTGGCTCCTCCCGGTGCAGCGCCACCTGCGCCACCGCCACTGCCGCCGCCACCAGTGCCACCTGCCAGGGCGCCACTGGGCGGTACTGGGGCTCCTCCTCCTCCTGAGCCAGAGGCTCCCGAGGGTCCTCCTCCTCCTCCAACTCCACCGCTGGTGAGTGTTGTGCTAGCTGAAGCCTGCTGTTGGGTTTGTGACATTGCGTAGGATGGGAAAGCAGTGATAGGTAGGTTTGTTGTAGGGACGGGTACACTTGGGGAGTCAGGGTCTGGGCTGTCGATGTCGATGCCACTAGTAGTGTGGGTTCGAAAGGGTCCTACTCCAAGTGCGGGAGGTACAATGCTAGTGGTGTACCAGCTCCCCTGCTTTGGCGAGTAATCGATGTATGCCCACTGACGGATGTCGTCAAGATAATGGATTTGTTGGTATTTCTGTGTGTTAGGATGGAAAAGGAAGTATCCTTCAGTTCCGTTGTGTTCTGCCCAGACTGCGGCTCCTTTGATTTTGTCAGAGCTTGTCGGTACTGTATCATTCAATGTATTTGGCTTGAAACCGAGACTGGCTGCGACTAGATGTCGCCACTGTGAGAGACTTGACTTAATGTAACGCCACCACAGGGGCGTTAAGTACGATGTGTACTTCGTAAGTCAACGGGATCAGAAGGGCGCAAGTCTGTTAAGACTCAGTTCGGTGGTGAACAAGTACCACTAGGTCTCCCAGGGACACTAGGGTAATAGCGAAAGGTATGGCTCAAGCGCAAAGGTGAGCTAAAGCGGGGACTCAAGCGTAGAGGCGAGCCAAACAAGGGTCATGAGGCAAAGACGATGTGGTATTATACAAGAAGTCAAGTCTACCGTACAAGCTAGGTAAGGCATGACTTATATACTAGTACAGGATGTTTGCGAGTCGCAAACATATGGCGTGATCCTAGGATACTGGTCCTAGAGAGCTAACAAGGGAAGAGTACAGATATGGGACAAGGGAATTCCGTGGGACGATGCGTGTATCAGAAGTCGTCAGCAGGTTCTGGAAGTCATGCCATAGGGCGTCAGAACGGTCATATGGTGGGTGCGAGCTAGGAGTCGGAAAGCGTATCGAACCGGATCGTATCGTAAAAGTACAGTGAATGTGTAATAGGGAAGAGAAACATAGTATGGAGGTAAAATCGTAACAGTGGTGGAGGAAATGAGGGGGTGCGTAACTGGGTAGTCGTCAGGAGTGTCCTCGGCCAGACCCCAGTCTGCTGTATCAGGCACTGATGCTTCAGCTGCTGCTGCCTCAGCTGCGCTCTCCGTAGTTGCTCGTCCCTCCACTCCTTCACTACTTCCTTCCACAGCCGCACGGGCCCAAACTCGGTGTGGTACTTGGACAGGTTCACCGTCACCGTGTCCGTCAGGGTGTGAAACGAGGCTATCTGCGGCCTGGCCCTCGAGTAGGGCATGCTCTTCTTCTTCTGTGATCACCTCGTAGGCAAGAGGCTGCGCACCGGGGGAGTTGGCACCCCCTCCAATGGTGGGGTCTGGGAAGGCTCGGAGGATGGTGATGGTGTCCTCGTGGGTGGTGGGCCCATGGGTGGTGGACAGGGCCTGGGTGACAGTGTCGATGGTGGACTGCGATGGGAGCAAGCAAGAGGACATGGTGTGAAGGTAGACAGGATGGGAAGAAGTAGCAGAAGTTGCTGAGGGACTTAGCTCATAGTGGGCTCCTTTTATATGTGTTTCCCTTGCGGGGTTTAATGCTTTGAAGTCCTGGATGGCCTGGTCGGCGAATATGTCGCTTCGGTCGACCCACTGGTTTTCCAAGTCGGGGTACCCCTTCCATTTCACGAGGTACTGCAGTTTCCATGTCCTTCCGAATCTTCGCAAGTCTAGAATCTTCTCGACTTCATATTCTTCTTCGCCTTCTACCAGATCCGGTGGTGGGCGCTGGTAGTTAGGTCCATGTGTTGCGGTCTCATGGTATCTGGTGAGAAGATCGGTGTGAAACACCAGGTGGATACTCCACTGTGTGGGAAGTTCAAGGCGATAGTTGACAGAGGACATCACCTGTGTGACCCTAAAGGGGCCATGTCTTTTGGGTGCAAGCTTGGTGGTTGGCTGGTTGGTGCGCAGGTGGCGTCCTTCTAGCCACGCGAGGTCTCCTTCTTTGTACTTGGGCGTATCTTTGTGTTTGACCCATGACTTCTGTGCCTTGATAAGGAGGGCCTTGGCCTGCGCTCTGGCCTCCTGGAATTGGTCGATTCTCAGCGCCACTTGGGGTATGGGCGATGGCCTATCAATCCAATTAGCGCACGGATTGTACCCCATTAGGAGGTAGAAAGGGGACTTCCTGGTGGTCTCATGGGGCCAGTTGTTGTGCGTGAATTCCACTATAGGGAGATAAGTCGCCCAATTGTCTTGCCTCTCATTGGTCCAGAAGCAGAGATACTGCTCGAGCCACTGGTTAGTCCGTTCTGACTGTCCATCTGTTCGGGGGTGGTAGGCGGTGGAGACGTTCTGTGAAATCCCTAGGATCTTGCACAGTTCTCATGTGAACTTGGACACAAAGCGTGGGTCTCTGTCGCTAATAACTTTGGAGGGGAGTCCAAATCATAGGAAGACGTGCTTAGCGTATAGAGCAGTGGTTCCTTCTGCGGAGATTTCTTCTCGACAGGGGATGAAGATGGCTGCCTTGGTACAATCGTGATCGGTGATGGTGAGGATTGAATCAAACCCCTGTGACTGGGGTAATTTGGTGATGAAGTCAAGGGCGATGGTTTTGAAGGGGAGTGCCTCAGGGTTTGGATAGATTGGGGACAGTGGTGCTCGGGTTGGTCGGTTGTTGGCCTTGTGTCTCTGACACTCAGCGCATCCCTTGACATAGTCTAATACGTCTTGGGTGAGGTTTGGCCACCAGTAGGAGTGTCCCACCAATTGCAAGGTTTTGTTGATGCCTGGGTGTCCATGAACCAGTGGTGTATGGTGAGCAGAGATGATACTTCTCTTGTCATATAGTCCACCGGTCACCACTCGTCTTCCATCTTTGTACCAAGTGCCTTTGATCTTCTTTAGATGGTGTGCGTCTATCCATGGGCAAAGGTAGTCCTCGTTTTGACGGTATGTTGCGTCCGGTCGCTCCATCTCTCCGGGTTCTATCGTCAGGGTGTTTGGCGTAACAGCCTCGACTTGTGTGGCTTGTACAAAGAGTGCATCGGGAAGGACCACTACGTCCTTGTTGTCGTTATCCCCTTGGTCGTAGTCCGGTCTTCGGGAGAGCACATCTGCTCTTCCGTTGGCTGTGCCTTTTGTTGAGCCGTAATACTTACTATAAGGCTCATTACGTAGGAATCGGAGTACGATTAGTTATGCTATACATGTAATTCGGAGTATTTAGTCATACGGTATACATACAGAATCCCCTTATGGGATTATTCCGAGTCCACCGGTGATTAGACATTAGGCGACACTGAAAACGCGATATTGTGGACACCTCTACTCATCACTTTTCCCCAAACGGACATGGGTGGACCATAGAGTATATAATTCCTACTGTAGGAGTGAGTACCTATACACATCTCTCTCCACCCCACTTTGAGCTTCCTCTGCTTCACTCTAAGCCTCGTCTAAGCTCTCTATACAGGTAAGGGTCTACCTGTACACTGCATGCATTGCTGCGCAACACCTTTGATGTGGTGAATCTCAAAGTCGTATTCGGATAGTTCTAGTACTTCCCTTGCGATGCGTCTGCTTATTCTTTGTGGTGACCTCCAGTATTGCAGGTTGAGGTGGTCGGAGAATACTTTGGTTTTGTGTGGAGAGCCTGCGAGTAGGGGTCTCCAGTGGCGGAAGGCTTTGATGATGGCTAGTAGTTCCAGGTCGTAGATGTCATAGTTGCGTTCTGCTTCATTGAGCGTCGCAGAGTAATAGCCTATGGGGTGTCATTTACCATCCTCTTTGCGTTGTAGGAGTACAGCACCCACCACAAAGCCTGATGCGTCCACCTCCATCTCAAATTGTTCTTTGAGGTCCAGGTGTGCCAGCACTGGTTCGCTTGTAACCAGGGTCTTGAGCTTCATAAAGGCATCTTCTTCTGCTTGTCCCCACTGCCACTCTGTGTCTTTTCGTGTTAATCTGTTCAGTGGTCGTGCGTGTGTGGCGAACCCTTTGATGAAGAGGCAGTAAAAGTTGCAGAAGCCAAGAAAAGATCAGACTTGTTTGACTGTGGTCAGCGTTGGCCAGTTGTGGATGCCTGCGACTTTGACAGGGTCCATGCGTGTCACCCCCTTTTCAAGGATTACCCCCAGGTAATCGATTGCTGGTGCGCCGAAGACACATTTCTCTGGTTTGAAGTACAAGTCATTGTCCTTTGCAATCTGGAGTATGTCACGTATGGCTGCAATGTGGCCTGCCCGGCCGTTCCAGGAGGCGATGCTGATGTCGTCCATGTATATGTGAATGGTGGTGCCTAGCAACTCGTGTTTGTGGATGGTAGGACCACAAAGGGAGTCCATCATCTCTTGGAAGGTGGCAGGCGAGTTGGTGAGGCCAAAGTACATGACGAGTGGTTCGAAGAACCCGTGGCACATTTTGAAGGCAGCTTTTTCTTCGTCGCCCTGCTTGATGCGGACGTTGTTGTATCCCCAGCAGACGTCGAGCTTAGTGTAGATGTCCGCATTACCCAAGTCCGTGATGAGCTCCTGTATGAGCGGCAGGGGGTACTGATTACGCACGGTGAACGAGTTGATCTTTCAATAGTCCTGGACCGGTCACAGTTTCCCATCCTTCTTCTTGACGAAGAAGAAGGATGATGCATAAGGGGATTTCGATGGTCAGATGTACCCCTTCTCCAGTTGCTCGTCAAGGAATTTGCAGAGGGCGATGTCTTCGTCGCGTGACATGGGATAGATCTTGCAGTCGATGGCGGTTGGGGCATCCTTCCTGAACTCAATGGCATGATCCCAAGGTCACAAGGGTGGGAAGCGATGTGATTCCTCTTCGCTGAACACCTTGGCAAAGTCTGCATACTCTTCTGGGATCTCTGTTGTGCTGGTGAATTGCTGTGCTTCGATGGCCAGCTCCATGGCGGTGGTGCATGCCCTGACTGTCTCCCATTCGTCGTAGAGTTGTTGCGCAGCATGGCACTTCTCCTCTTCAGTGAACTCAGTAGGGGCGAATGCGATGGTTATCCCCCGCTCCTCTGGGTGTGTGGTTCGAAGGACCACTGGATAGGCGTCTTCTTTGATGACAGCGTGTTGCCAGCTGATCTGTGGTTTGTAGGCGGCTAGCCATGGGTAGCCAAGGATGATGTCCTCATTTCCTGTGTCGGTGAGTAGGAACCTCATCGTTTTGTGGGTTCCTTTGGTTTGTACGTCGAGATCTGCACAGTGTGTGATTAGTCCTGCTTTGTTCTCTGAGTTGTCGATATTCCATATCTTTTTGGGGGTCTCTAGCTCTTTGAGACCACATCTGTAAAAATGGAACCTGTCAAAAGCTGTCAAAAGCGTTTGAGACCGGTCTCAAACGCTTTTGACCAGCTCCCACTTTTACAGATGCAATCCCCATTCGTTTCGCGAACGCAGGTTTAATGAAGCTATCTGTGGCTCCTGAGTCCACCAGTGCTTTTACTTCAGCCATGTTGTAACTTGTTCAAACAGAAACTGGAATTCTCAATGATCGGTAGCATGTGATTATTACAGAATTACAACGGAGCGCCCTCACCCAGGCTGACAGGTTCAGGCATTTGGAAAACCCTCTTTTCCCCACAATTCTTGGAGGACCAGGTCTTTTACTTCATCCGGTGCTCCAGCTACTCCCTGGAGCCAGTCTTGGGCTTGCTGCTGCAGGGTTACCGCTGCATGTGCCTGTACCCTTGGTTCTTGGGTGTAGTAGTCCATCTCCGACCTTCTACTGTTGCTGTTTTGCGCATTGTTGCGATGCTGTGGGCAGTTGCGACTGAAGTGTCCCTTCTGATTACAGGTGTAGCATATCACTTCCCTTGCATCTCGGGGTGGTCCCCTTCCTCTGCCTCGCCCCCTTGGTCCTCCTTGGGGTGGATAGGGTGGCCTTTGTCAATCGAGTATAAACTCTGCTCCAGCGAGTCTTCCCTGTGCGTCTTCTGCCTCTGCACCTCGTGCCCGTGTTCTATCTGCGGAGGTGTCCATTGCGTTGGGGTTTTGGTGGTGGGGGAGGTTCCTTGGTGCCCATCCACTCTGGGGGTTTCCCCATGGGCTAGGGTGTGGAGTAGTCCTCGGAGTAGGTGCTTTTAGCGAGTTAAGACGTGCCTGTAGATGCATGTACTGCTGTTGCTTCTTCATCACCGCTTGCTTCCATGCTTTGAACGTTGCGGGTTCATACTGCTCATAGACCTTGGTGAACAGCGCCTTCGGCAGCCCTGCTGTGAATAGATCCAGCGTTTGGGGGGCATCGAGATTGTAGTCAGCCTGTCGGGCTAGACGTTCGAAGGTAGCCACATAGCTGTCAATGTCCCCTTCCTTCATATGGACGCCTTTGCGTAGCTCCGCCTGTGCTTGTTCTTTCTCCATGGTGTTGGCAAATCGTCTGGTGAAGGCACGAAGGGTCTCTTCCCAGAGGCGTTGAGTGTGTTCGGGGAATCTGGCCTCTGTCTGGCGCATCAGCCAGTCGGTCATATACATCACCCATTCGTTAACCATTTCCCCCTGGATGTAGCCAAGGAAGAGGAGTGATCGGTGGTAGTAGTTGCACATAATGTCGCTTGTACTGTTGACTCCTTGATAGAGGTTCCACTGCGCTCTGAACTGCAGGGCTTTGGTGCGGTCTCCGTTGAAGACCATAGGCGGGTTGCCTTGGAGTCTGTCTGACGATCGAGGTGGGTTACCTATGGGAGCCATCCCTGGGAATCCGCCTCCTCCAGGTGGTCCTCCTCCACCTCCATGTCCTCCACCTCCTCCGTGTGGATGGCCCCCTCCTGGGCCTCTTTCAGGTGGTCCTCCTCCTCCAGGAGGGTCTGGCTCATCAGGTCCGATGGCCCTCATGAGGGCCGCATCATCTGCGGTCATTCGATGCCCTGTTTCAGGATTGATAGGGAGTAGATCTTCTGGTACTCTGTCTTGTGGTAGTTGTACAGGGTCTACTTGGAGTGCATACGTCGGTTCTAACAGTGTGGTTGTCATCTCGTCTGATGGGTGAACAATGATCTGCTCAGCTTGGGGCACTTCGTTAAGCGTAATCCCTCCTGCTAGGTTTGCTAGTTCTTCCTCTTCTTCCGCGTTTACCTGGGAGAGGTGGTCTTCTTCTGACTCTTCATTGCTTTGATCAGATCTGGAGCCTTCCTCTTCGGTGGTGCTTGTGGTAACTGCACCATCAATGGGTCCCACTCTTGCTTGGGGAACTACTTTGCTTTCTAGGATATCGCACCAATATTCTCGTGTGGTTGGTCTGACCACAGTTTGTACTCCTGCGTCGTTTGTTGCAAGTATGCACCAACAAGTATGTTTGAAGCTAAACTCAACTGGGTAGAACCAACTCGGTCAGTTGGGGAAGTCAACGAAGTACCCAGTTTCTCCTCTATGTGTCCTCCACCTAGCAGCTTTTAGATAGCGCGTGGGGACGTTCCATTCTCCTCTGCTAGGGATAGTATACGATTGGACTTGGTTCCAGTCCCACCGATCTCTTGTCGTGGATGCCACTGTGTCGTTGGTGAGGGTTAGCTTGGTCTTAATGTTGCGTTAGGCCCGTCCTAACAATGCTCAACTTGAGCGATGACAGAGTGGCTTGGTATACGAAGGGCGACTTAGCGAATATGAGTACATGACCTTAGAAGGAACGTGACCGCTGCCAGCACTGGGGCGAAGTCCACCAGGCGCACATGTTGCTGGATGATCTGCCTTATCAAGGCCAGACACGATAGCAAGCAGAGAACGAGAACAAGACAGACGAGGATAGAGGAGACCAGGATCAGGATAAGGATTCAAGAAGACCAAGCTAAGGAGCTCGGTCTTTGCACTACCCACTAGATATACAGTTGACGAGGGGCTTTGAAGCTCCTCCTGAATGTAAGGTACCTAGTAGCCATAATAGCTCGAACCCTACTACAACTGTCCTAGGTATGAGTCAAGTCCGTACTGCATAACATGTGAAAACCACTACAAAGCTGACTGAGACGACTGTCCCTGACTAATTCTAGGGTAGTCAGAACCCCGTGAGACTGCAGTCCATACCAATGGGTCCGATCACAACACTGAGCGTCTGGTGCGCGGTCTTCTACCCCCCGGGGTAGGGCCCATCAATTCTGGTGAGCACCTGACCAGAGAATAAAGCGATGAGTCACTAGGGGTAAACATTACACTGCTGGCGTTTGGTTCCCGCACAGGCAGAATGGCCCTTTAATCCGTTAGTACTTTATGACATCTACTTGCATTTCTTTGTGGTTTCTGGGGAAGTGGGATGTTAGAAAGAGGATATGCGACAAGTCCTGATATGATAGGGCATACAGCATCTGGTTAGAGCCCCCCTCCCGAACCTAGTGTAATCCTTTCTTCCACCATGTACAGAGTAGCGTATTGTATTAGCGGGACCGGTCTTTGTCTAGTTACATGTATCCCGGAATAAAAATGGATCAAAAAAAAAAAAAAAAAAAAAAAACACTCTGAACACCCAATTGTGTTTACAGATGACTTGTTCCGGTCTAGTCATTGTCGTTAATGTCGACAATTCGCCAGTCGTCCAGTTTCTTTTTGCACTTCTACGCGATGACACCCTCTCGCCTTGCCGATGCGGCAGGGCGTTGCATCATCCCGCGATTTTCCCACCTCAAGCTCCGCAGAGAAGTAAAACGTCGTCGACGCTCCCTGCATGCAAAAGTCGTTCTGCTTGGTCCCCATCGCAAGAAAGTATGACGATGGCACCTGAGCCGGCGCTCTCGTCCCTCGCATGGCTTTCGCTCCAATTCACTGTGCAAGAGATACCCTCTGTTGGGAGCAGAAAGACGAAGGTGCAGGAGGAGGTGCACAAGCGCAAAGCGGAGGAAAAGCTGTTCTGTTTGTACTATCGGTACGTGTCCGGCTGTCTCCATGCCTCTCTAATTCTCGGATAGACTTGGTACCACTCGCGAATAGGCTGGCACACCTAAAGCACCTCTGCACCAGGACCTCAACACTTCCCTTTCTCTCGGCGCGGCTGCCACCAGTGCGCGAATCTCTCCTCTGCTACACACACCAGTGCACCACTACCTTCTCCGGGTGTCCGGCCAGGACATCGCAGCCGCTTCTGGACGTCTGCAAAAGCAGCATCGTCAACAAGCTCAAACGCGCAAAAGTTAGCTTCTTTTAAAAGTTCCCCTTTAAGAGTGGCTATTATGGAGACGCATACGGGAAGGCGTACGCCACGACAGCGCCGCCGGAACATACGAGGGAGCTGGAGCGCTGGTTCAACAGACCCAAAACGGCCAACTCCGCCCCTCAGGCATGTACACGATTTTCGTTGCGCAGGACAGTAATGCTGACATCGGGCTGGTTTGAACTCAAGAACGATCTAGGCACATTCTGCCTGCCCGATCTCAAAGTCCACGGCACAGAGATGGAGCACGGGTGCTCAGCGCGTCCTCAGGCTTTTTCCGTCTTACTCGCCAACCTGGCCACTGATCCTTTCCGCGCGGTCCCCGCCGTGTGACGCGAGTCACGAAGACGCGACGATGGTATCTGAGCCCAGACTCTTGTCGCTCGGGTAGCTAGCGGCATCTGCCACCATGTGCAACACCCCATGCACTGTGTCGTAAGAGGCGTCTGCCAGGAGCGGCAAGACGATACAGCGGCGTGGCAGCTCTACATCCGCGCGTTAACGAGCCCACCACAAGCTTGACGCGCGCGGGCCGGCTGGTAGAGGAGGGCGGGGGGCAAGCGGTTCGGTTTGTGTTCATGCTCGACAAAAAGGTGTGTGTGTGGCCGTTTAGATGGTAGTATGAGCATACCCGCGCAATTCTCTTCAGAGAAAAAGGTCAAGTCGTATGGGTGTGATGAGAGAGATGAAAACGTATGCGCACAAAGGAAATACCTAAAAAGAGAGAGAAGAGAGACGCGATGCATCGGAAGCGGAGGTCGTAGCGGGGCGCGAATCGCGACTGGTCTTCCGCCTTGGCACCCTCAGTTACCAGAATGGGTTCAACTTATCGGGCGGTTCCTCTAGTAGCCCACAGGGAGAGCACGTGAAAAGCCTGCACGTTAGGCAACAGCAAGCCGACCTACTTGTACAGTGCTTGCAACTTGGCTTGCAACGAGACAGATAACTGCGAAGCAATCAGTCTGAGCCAGGGCCGAAGGGGGGCAGCCGCGTGCTTCATCTGAAGCACCGTCGAGGGACAGCTCGAGCAGCTCAAGGCACCTAGAATCGCCAGCAACGGACCACACGCGTGAACGCCAACATCGGGCGCAAGAACGAGGAAAAGCCGCTCCTTTGCGCTACATGGAGCGCCAAACAGCGCCGCGCCGCGCCAGTTATCATATATATCATACAGTGTACTCGTGACGCACAACGAGCAGCCAGGAGCAAGTACGGCAGCGAGCCCAGGGCTGCCGTGGAGAGCAGCGAGGCACAGCACAGCGGCGGGCGGCACGTCATGTGCTGTTAGAGGAATGCCGAAGTGGAGTACTAGCACAAGGTATGTGAGCAAGGTGTGTAAGATGCGCGTGGACCGGTGCAGGGAGAAAGTGGGGAATAACACCATACGATGGCTGGCGCAGTCCTGCTCAGGACTGCGTGGGAACAACCTCGCAGTCGTCCTTGACGGGTTCTCCACTGGCAGCAAAGGTGCAGCACATCGAACCCCTCGCGGGCCGTACGCCTCGTCCCGATCAGTGAAACTAGCGTCACACGCCGACATTTCACCAACGTCGCCAAGTAGTTGTCCACTCACATTGCAAGAACTCTCTCTCAACCGTATATAAGGTGATGAAGAACGAGTTTTGTGACAGCGGCACAAGCTGCGTGCGCCTTTGTGCCTGGTCCCCATAATGCAGCCAGAATCATGATAACGTAGAGAGAATTAAATGTTTTGTTACATTAGTAATGGACCATATCTCGTGAACGGAAACCAGTACAATAATGTACCAGGACAGGGTGCGTTGTACACATTATACATGGTTCAACGACACGATCCTTGGATCACTCGAAATCAAACCTACTCATCCTTCCTTGTGGTGTTCCTCAATGTCGGCAAGGAGATAGACTTTCTCTGGAATACCCGTTTAAACCAATGTTCTTTCCCACGGTGTTTGACTGAAGAGTTAGATGGCACTAAAAGTGGGATCAGGTAATACCTTAACAGATGCAAAAAGAAAACAAACTAATATCAGTCGCCAAAGAGTTAGATGGCACTAAAAGCGTGATTAGATATGATCCTAACAAATGCAAAAACAAACAAACAAATATCAATAGCCGAAGACTGAGATGGCACTAAATCTTGATGAGGTATTATCGAAGCAGATGGGAGAAGAAAACGAACAAATGTCAATAGCCATAATAAAGGCCGCAAATAGCTCGACAGAATGTTCTTGAGAGGAGGCCATAAGGTATTGTTGAATGTTCACATCAATATTCGCTGCTCGATAGTCCAGCTCCGCGTGGGTTAGAGCTGATTCAGGTGACAAGTCCGAGAGACGTAATAAAGTGGCATGCTTCAAGATGAGGATAACAGCTTTGAAGGGGGTTAAAATACACTCTAAAAATTATAAAGTGACGTACCAAGGATCAAATGATGACCCCTAAGATCGGTAGTGAGCTAGAGAGATAAATATCTTAAGTCATAGAAATAGATGGATGCAATACAAAAATAACACATTTCGAATGGTAGGAAGTGACATAAGTTGCGCTACCTGATAAAGAAGTGAGATTCCTGCTTCTAGAGGCTATGTGACGAGTACTTACGAACTGGAGAACCAAAGAGAAACAATTAGCAGGCTTCAAGGGAGAGCACGCATGCAAGGGGTGTCAGACCAGGGGTAAGTACGATAGATGGAAAGCCAAGGATAGAGATACAACGTAGCAAGGAAGGCAACCACTCACGTTGTGAAGAGCCAGGGAGGTATCATGAACAAGCTAGAAAATGCGTTGCAGCCACTCACTCGCTGGAGAGCCGAGGACAGGCGTCGTCAGCAGGCTTCAAACGCAGCGAGGCACCGCAGCCACTCACTCCCTGGAGAGCCGAGGACAGGCGTCGTCAGCAGGCTTCAAACGCAGCGAGGCACCACAGCCACTCACTCCCTGGAGAGCCGAGGACAGGCGTCGTCAGCAGGCTTCAAACGCAGCGAGGCACCGCAGCCACTCACTCGCTGGAGAGCCGAGGACAGGCGTCGTCAGCAGGCTTCAAACGCAGCGAGGCACCGCAGCCACTCACTCCCTGGAGAGCCGAGGACAGGCGTCGTCAGCAGGCTTCAAACGCAGCGAGGCACCGCAGCCACTCACGAACTGGAGAGCCGAGGACAGGCGTCGTCAGCAGGCTTCAAACGCAGCGAGGCACCGCAGCCACTCACTTCCTGGAGAGCCGAGGACAGGCGTCGTCAGCAGGCTTCAAACGCAGCGAGGCACCGCAGCCACTCACCAACTGGAGAGCCGAGGACAGGCGTCGTCAGCAGGCTTCAAACGCAGCGAGGCACCGCAGCCACTCACGAACTGGAGAGCCGAGGACAGGCGTCGTCAGTAGGCTTCAAACGCAGCGAGGCATCGCAGCCACTCACTTCCTGAAGAGCCGAGGACAGGCGTCGTCAGCAGGCTTCAAACGCAGCGAGGCACCGCAGCCACTCACTCGCTGGAGAGCCGAGGACAGGCGTCGTCAGCAGGCTTCAAACGCAGCGAGGCACCGCAGCCACTCACTCGCTGGAGAGCCGAGGACAGGCGTCGTCAGCAGGCTTCAAACGCAGCGAGGCACCGCAGCCACTCACTTCCTGGAGAGCCGAGGACAGGCGTCGTCAGCAGGCTTCAAACGCAGCGAGGCACCGCAGCCACTCACTCGCTGGAGAGCCGAGGACAGGCGTCGTCAGCAGGCTTCAAACGCAGCGAGGCACCGCAGCCACTCACGAACTGGAGAGCCGAGGACAGGCGTCGTCAGCAAGCTTCAAACGCAGCGAGGCACCGCAGCCACTCACGAACTGGAGAGCCGAGGACAGGCGTCGTCAGCAGGCTTCAAACGCAGCGAGGCACCGCAGCCACTCACCAACTGGAGAGCCGAGGACAGGCGTCGTCAGCAGGCTTCAAACGCAGCGAGGCACCGCAGCCACTCACTTCCTGGAGAGCCGAGGACAGGCGTCGTCAGCAGGCTTCAAACGCAGCGAGGCACCGCAGCCACTCACTTCCTGGAGAGCCGAGGACAGGCGTCGTCAGCAGGCTTCAAACGCAGCGAGGCACCGCAGCCACTCACTCCCTGGAGAGCCGAGGATAGGCGTCGTCAGCAAGCTTCAAACGCAGCGAGGCACCGCAGCCACTCACTCCCTGGAGAGCCGAGGACAGGCGTCGTCAGCAGGCTTCAAACGCAGCGAGGCACCGCAGCCACTCACTCGCTGGAGAGCCGAGGACAGGCGTCGTCAGCAGGCTTCAAACGCAGCGAGGCACCGCAGCCACTCACCAACTGGAGAGCCGAGGACAGGCGTCGTCAGCGGGCTTCAAACGCAGCGAGGCACCGCAGCCACTCACTTCCTGGAGAGCCGAGGACAGGCGTCGTCAGCAGGCTTCAAACGCAGCGAGGCACCGCAGCCACTCACTTCCTGGAGAGCCGAGGACAGGCGTCGTCAGCAGGCTTCAAACGCAGCGAGGCACCGCAGCCACTCACTCCCTGGAGAGCCGAGGACAGGCGTCGTCAGCAGGCTTCAAACGCAGCGAGGCACCGCAGCCACTCACGAACTGCAGAGTAGATTACGAGCGTGGTCAAGTCTGTCAATCTGAAAAACGTGAATAATAACGTTACTCACCCACTAGAAGTTGGGCGACATCAAACGTATTGAGACATGTAGCACAAATTAAAACACTGCCAACGCTTACCCAGATGTATGGAAACGCAAAAAGACATTTCCTAACTACACTCTCTGCACCTTCGACCTCGAACCCAGCACCGGAATGGACGCTGCAATGCCCGTTGAGATCGTCACTCGCTTCATCGTTTCAGCTAGCGCACTAACCGGTTCAAAGCCGTTTTGACACTCAATGTCAAATTACTCTTTTGCACGGTTAAAAGCATCAAAGAGATGGTATCCTCATTCAATGCCGCAGCTGTCTTCTCAATGAGATCATCGCAACGCCTATTTTGCCTGTGCATTTCTGCCGAATAACAATCAGAATATAATCCTGGCATTTGGCTCCGAACTCACGTTCTAATCGCACGAATCTAACATGATCACCAAGGGGACGCAGGTAGTGCTCTTTAAATCGTTCCTCCACCTTAGATACGATGTCATCTGGTTTTCCGTCGTCATCCGAATCGATTTTGACATTTCGGCGGAATTGGTCGAATTTCGTAAAGACAGCAACGACAGGGACTTGACATCATTGTGTCAAGCACTGCCACGAATGTTCGTGATGACGTACCATTCTGGTCTGGGCATATGTCGTTGAAAAATCTCAGATCGAGCTCTGGTCGATGGTTGTCCATTGGGATGCAGTACCTCAAAAAAATATGACCGTCAGCTGTCGTGATCATCAACATTCGAGCGTCCAAACCATATGGCATGCAGTTTGTCTTTCAGTCGTCTTTCCCCACATTTGCGTCTAATGAACTCTTGCAAAATGGCGAGTTCCTCTGTTGCACCCGACTCGACTCCACGTGAGTCGTGGAAAATATATCCCGTATGATTTGAGAACACAATCTCGTCGTCGATCGTATGCTCGCCCCGCTAGCTCCATGTTTAGAACCAACCGAAGAGAGGTACTATTGTCACTCACATCCATGGATGGGTCAAGTGTAACCTGGTTGGCAAGTGATACCAGACTCGCAGACAAAAAAAGTCGGGCCACGTACACTCTCCCCTCCCCGGCTAATAGAGGGGCTCTCCGTCGTCTCGCAGACTCGTTGTAGAATAGACGTTTTACCAGCATTTGCCCTGCCTATAATCAGGACTCGGAACTTGATCTCTGGAAGGCGACGAGATTGTTGCGTGTTCATTGTCAGTCGTTGGGGAAAACAAGAGTTGTTGATCGATGGTTCCCAGATCGATGGTTCCCACGTCAGTTCACCTTCCTTATTTGAACGTGACCGTATATGGTCAAATTTCATAGGGATCAACACTTCACCCCCAATGCAAATTTGGTCACGCAGTGTCACTCGACTGGGCACCCAAGAAGATTATCTTCTACAACTCTATCATATGTGCGATATCACCCCAGATATATCATGGGTACTCCGAGTAGTTTATTCTAATGCTCTATTCCAACAGATCTTCGTGGCATTGTCAAGATCGTCGGGATCTGGGGTCTGGGCACCTTACTTTTTCTCCACTGAGGAGTCCACTCCCTTCTCTTCCTTGTCGCACTGTAGTTGGAACTCTCAATAGATTTTGATTCTTTGTTATGGTCTCATATCTAAAGATCCTACTCTACCTACTGTGCTTTTTGGAGGCAGAAAGGACCACGGGAAGAGAGTGATCTGAGGCCATTTTCGAGATTTGTATCCGTGACTATGTAATCCACCTGTCTTGTCTTTTCGGAAGTGCAATTACAGAAAGGCCGGTGATAACCTAACTATACATTATGTCAGCTGTATGGTACGTCATCGAGAAACCCAGGTGTTCGGCGGCAACGTCACTATAAAGATCATTCAGTCGGGTGTAGTATTTGCTTCTGTGCTCCCGTTGACGCAACGGCTTCGCGGACAGTTGTAGACATGGTGCTGGGTCTTAACCACGTTTTTGTTGGCCCAGGTGTGTTATCATTGCCACTTTTCTTAACTGACACGGAGCGGAAGCTCCCAACTTGTAGCAATCATCGACCAAGGCAAACAGGTCCGAGTCGACTATACCTTGGACTACACCACTTCTTCTGGTCTGGGATATAAAGTATTCGTGTTATACGGTGCAAGACGCGAGCCGAATCCAAACGAAGGATCCTTCATGATAAAGCTTGCCCCCATGCCCGACTCGGATATTGTGTGGTGGTCACTTGGCCGTGGCGCAGACGTCCGTGAGCAGAGTAGCAGGTGCAAAGCCGCCCATGGGGGCGGTAATTTTCCCACGAGATTTTCTCAGTCGCCTCTCACTAAGCGTGCCGCCATCGTGGCGACCACGTACCCCATTGCGCGGGCGGGGCGAGCGACCGCCGCCCGGTTCTGGGGAATGAGAGGGACGGACAGGATTTCTTACCCTTTGCTGCCATTCCGAGCGACTCGTAGGTGCTTCGTGCATTGACGTCTGCACCATATTCAAGAAGTACCGCGCCCAATATCCCCCCCCATTGACTGCTGTTGGCACTGCCGCTGCGCTCTTTGTCAGCCAGATTCTGCGGGACCCTTTATACTGCGATCGGCACCCCGCACGGTGCTCTTAGATGCGGTTTCTCGAGACGGTGTCTTCCTCTCGTCGCTGTCTACCTGTCATTGGAATCTTGGGACCATACAGTCGTATATCCTGGGTATTTAAGTGTCCGTATCAGCACGACACATGAATGACCATCGCGAGTAGCCGGGGATCAAGGTGTAGTTCTAATTTTACTTTGCGCATTTTTATCGGTGGTTGTATGGCCGCACCGCTTAGGATACGGACAGTATACTCGCAACATCCAACGACTCAATTTCGTTAAGAACGTATCATGAAATTGCCATAAGGGAAATGTGCAGGAAGTCGTAGTTATGTAGTCTGGCAGTAAGCCCGAGGGATATTCAAAAGGGGAAAGGTACGTTACCATCAGAAAGCGGTCTCACCGGGTCTCTGAAATATTTTTAGACGAAGTAGAGTTCACCGTTCGTCGCATGATATGAGGGAACACCCAATCCCTCGAAGTAGTTGGGCGCCGACGTCACCATCAACGGCGATGACGCAGGTTCGAAGTTGGGGCAGCGTCCCTTAAGTGATGCTGCCTGGGGTTATAGTGCTCTAAGGTCGTGACCCCCCGACCAGAGAACACCAGAGATCAACTAGGAGAGATGGTGGTGCGGGTTCAATATATGGTTCCACATACATTGGTTTGGCCCAGAGTCGTGGGTTTCCGGAGCTTCTACCTATGATAGTAAGGTTTGTAGTGAGGGTATTGGTAGCATAATGTAATGGGTGGCCTTGCAGGTACCCCAGCTCCCTTGGTGATGATTAAGTTTCTCGTTCGTTTTGACGAGTATGGTGCTGTAATTGTTACTGACGTAGAGACATCTGAGAGATATAGATTGTGCACGGATCCCGTCCAGCATGGTGCACGCAGCGACTGTTCTGGTGAGATAATTGAAAGGTGAGAATTGCTCTCTGTGGTAAATGAAGCCCATAGAGAGTGCGTATCATTCAAAAAGCTACTGCCAGTGCGATCTATCATCTATACTCGATCAGTATCACGTGATCGCCATCGTCCGCAGTCAGCCGACGCCATTTGCGGCGATCAATGGGGTTAAGCTGACCGGACGATAGTAGTGGTGGTGCATGTAATCGTTAGAAGTATGATAGTAAAATAACACAACTTGGAATAAGAGATTAAAACGCAACACGGAAAATGCGAGATGACACGACCAAGAGCCTACTCCTCCATCTCGTCTCCGCTCCCGTCGCTGTCCGCGTCGCTATCGCTATCCTCGCCCTCGGCGACGTCGATCGGGTCCAAATTGATATCGTGGTCTGCGCCGACGTACGAGTCGCAGATCACGTAGAGCTTGAGCGCGTGCTCGCCCTTGGGGAGCGTGAACTCGAGCTTGACGTTCAGGCTCTTCGAGACCGTGACGCGCTTGATCGAGAGTAACTGCCGCGTGCTCTGCTCGCCGACCACGACCCACCAGTTCACCATCTTCTTGGCGGGGAAGTGGGGCGCGACGACGAGCGTATCGCCCCCGTCTTCCTCGTCGTCTACGTCGCGGCTGAGAGAGACCTGTAGCACGATCGGGGTGCTCGATGTATACTCTCCCTTGACGAATTCGTGTGTGACATCGAGCGTGGGGTACGAGTTCACGAACGCCGCAACGTCCCGCCTAAATGATCATCAGCGTCGTCAATATACGCGCAGACCCAAAGGCAAAGTTCTCAAGACGTACATCTGCCCCGCGTCCATTTGGAGAAGTTCGTTGCGCTGAGCGTCTTCCATCTCCATGATGTCGTAAACAGATGCGATACTGGCATTATTGCAACGCTTGATAACCTGCAAAACTTTGAGTAATCAGCAACTAGTGACAATGCGTCAAGGCTCACCTCCGGTTCGAAATGCGGGATTTGTTGTAAGGGCGAGTCTCTGTCCCACACCGCTTGCACACACATCTGTGACAGGTCCATAGCGCCGAGCGCGTTGAGCCAAGCATTCGAGGACATGACGTCGACACAGGCGGAGAGGAGGTTCATCACTTTCTCCAACACCAACGCTTGATCTGCCACGAGGTCCTGCGGTAGCTGGAGGCGTGAGAAGTGGGCTTGGAGAAGGAGGAAGGTTTTGAAGTGAGGCGCCTCAAAGTTGACCTGATCAAGTTTGACAGGGACACGATCGTATATACGGCGCAGGAGGCTCTCCTCGTGTCGACGAATAGGAATTGATTCAAATTCTGCTGAAGACGAAACAACTTCGAGAAGGCCCTTGAGTTTTGTGCGCTCCTTCAACGAGAGCGTATAGACTTCGACAGTGACGTCTGAGAGTTTGACGGTCAGTAAGTGCAGCGAAAGGCCAAGGAAAATGAGACTGACAAGAGATGTTGTAGTACGCCGCGATCATGCCAAGGTTGAGAGGTGATACGTCCATTTCGTCCTCTGCATATATGGGTCAGAGTGGAGACTGAAATTACTAGGTGCGACTTACCGATGGCGATACACTTTGAGTTGACAAGATCGCTCAACGTATTCTCAACGAGTTCCGACAAGTGGTCCGAGAGGTGCTGATGGCTGACGTTGTGCAGATTGTAATAATTCGGGTTTTGTGTCATCCGCCTATAGAAGTACGTCCACGTCAAGATATCCTTATATTCCTCGTCAGCGCTGGTAAACAGTGATAGAAAGGTAAATCACCATCGCATCTTGCTTGTTTTCGATCGTCTTGACTGCGATCTCGGCTAGGAAGTAATCGTGCAGAAGATGCGTCGGAAGGTGCGACTCGATCGGGAGACCTTCTGCAAGGAACTTCTTGTAGAAGTCCTTTCGTGTTTGCTGACACATCAGTACACAACGACTCCGCTCGTCCTCCAATGGGCGACAAGCACGTCCCATCATCTGCAAGACGTCCATGACAGGGTAGTCGATATAGCGATGCTCCTTGCCCTCGTACGATTGGACACCCATGACGATAACGAGATAGCTTGCGACAGGGAGACTCCATGCGGTGTCCTGTTCCGTCATTGATGTTTAGCGTTAGCATTACACAGACGCGACGACATACCTTGGACGCAATGAGAACCTGAATCGCTCCGGATTGGAAGAGACGCTCGACGATCCGCTTGTCCTGCTTGCTAAGCGCCTCATGATACAGACCGATGCCGTGCTTCAAAGTGTCCACCAAGCCACGGTCGCTAATGTGATCAAGATGGGGTTGGATATCCGACAGCTCCGCGTTGAGGAACTTGTCCTCGTCGTCGTCGGCACCGCAGTGGACAAGAAGGTCCTCAGCGGTCAGACGGCACTGCTGGCGCCCGGGTACGAAAATGATGACCGGTCTTGTTGGAGAGTATTCCCTTATGGCGAGATAAGCCGGCTTCGACATGGCAATCATGAGTGATGGGAAGTGAGGAATGGTGAAGCTCTGTATGTGGATATCCATGTCCAGAGGGCGAGCACTAAGTTCAACTCAGTCAATGATGAGGAATTAAAGATTGTCAGGAAGACGACGGACCTCGGGGGGAAGTTGAAAATAGTATGTGACGAAGCACCGATCCATTCTCCTAGATCGCGGGCGTCGGCCAGGGACACCCCACAGGCAACGACGCGAGTTTTCACTTCCGTCTGCGCAGAGACATACCGGGTACGCGAGACGACGACCTCATACGTCGGCCCGACCTCGCCGCCAACCTGCTGAATTTCGTCTGCGATAAGTAGCCCGATATTCTGCACGTTCTTCCGTTGCCGCCATCGTCTTGAGAGAACATCCCACTGTAACGTCATTAGGAAAGTTTCATCATCAAAATGGCTGGCAAAGCCCGGCGTACCTGAGAAGGTGTGCAAACGATGACATCGCCCTTTTCCAGTAAACGGAGATCCGCGCTCGTCTCCCCGGTGAGGGCTACGATTTCCTTACCTCCCTGAAGTTGTCCGAATTTCTTCCGCCATTCCGCCACGCGTTGCTCGACCATCTCCGGGAAAGGCTCGATACATACAGCGCGAGGCTGTTCGGCCTTGCTCCAGAGGCGCAAAAGCGCGAACTCCGCACAAATGGTCTTCCCACTGCCAGTTGGGGCGCCGATGAAGACATTTTCGTCAGATGTGTAAAGGGCTTGGAAGACCTGAGTCTGAATCTTGTTGAACGTCTTCAACGTCGAAGAATAGATGGCCTCAAATTCCTTATTATGGAGCGCCGACAGAGGGAGAGACTGAAGGTCAAGGAGTGCGGTTGGTTGAGGGAATTTTTCGGGGAGAATGAGGTGTTTGAAGGAGATCGGAAGGCGAGTTTCGGCATGTAACCAGCGGTCCGCAATGACGCTGATATAATAGTTGGGTGGGACGGGTTCGAACATAGGAACGGTGATGGTGACGTTGTGTTCATCTTCGGCGTACCGCTGACGAAGCACAAAGGAGTCGCTGAAGAGTATGATCTCGCCGTCGACGTCTTCCACCATGATAAGGAACGTCTCTGCCGACCCATGGATCTTTTCGTCCCAGCGGAAATCTGGCACGATGGACAAATCTATCCGAAGGAGAGTACGAGTAATCGGTTGAACCTGAGCCTGTAGTCTAACGTAGATGTGAGCATAGTGTCTTGGCATAATAATCCGCGACGTACTGGAGCTTGGGGAAGCTATGGACCAAGCGATGAACCAGGCGGCCCGCGTTCGGAATCCCGAGCAGTTCGCCGATTTCGGGTGGTGTCTTGAAGATCAGTAAGAGGGGGTTACTGTAGAAAAAATAATGAAGAACCGTACCAAGTCAAAGTATCTGTACCATGGCTGGAGAGACGAGAATAAGTATGAATGTCTTAAGCAATAGATAGACGTGGACTGACGAATTGCTTGCCCTCAGCCTTCCGGATGATCTCCGGAGGTACGCCTTTGAATTGCCGCAAAGGCGTCATTGAGCTCCACCTACGCAGTGAAATTTAGGCCATAAGAAAAACGCATAGAGAGCGAAACTGACATCCGCTTCTCAACCATTTTGCACATATCAAGAGCAGCTCGCGTGGGCACTGCCCATCCACGTTTGAGACAGATCTCATAGATCGCTCGGAGAATGCTGAGGTAAGACAGTCAGTGTATAGGATGGGGTGACGGTACGACGGATAACTCACCGTCCCGCCGACTGCTGAACGAACACCATGTCTGCGACAAGAGCAAAGCCTGATAGACGGTATCAGAAATAGAGCATATGAACATCAGCTTGGTGGTACTACGTTACCTTCAAGTTTGAGCTGCGAAATATAGGCTTGCAGCAAGACGTTGATCTTGGCCGCGGGCTCTTCGACGCTCTCCTTGACCGGAATCGGCACACGTTCGAGCATCTTACCAAGTTCAAGCTTCTCCTAATGTGACGACGACATTCAATCACAAAGCTCGCCAGCCCCAGATAGCGGACTACTTACCTCTTGGCGAACAGGAATCAGCTTGAACTCATTCGACAGCGCGAACACGCGGAACAGCTCCAGCTGCGACATGGTCGGTCGCAAGTGTTGGTTATACACGGACATCGAGTTGTGAGTGACATAGTAGTGCGACGCGATCCGACCTAGCTCGGTGCTCTGGAAACGACCAGACGCGCGCTCGTACTTGATCAGGTTGCACTTTTCGAGTATCGCGGCCGCAGAGTGGATGATATCGGCGCGCTTCTGTATGAGACCGGGGTCGTCGTCCTGGTAATCCGCACCGACGCCGTACAGAGCCGGGGATTTGAGCATCCGAACGTAGCTAGCAGATCGATACGTCAGTACCTGAACATCAGCGCTCGAGCAAAGGACGCACTAATAGGTGTACCCGAGCCACTGCACTGCCTCGTCCCGATTCCGAATCGTGCCCAACACAACCTCCGCGTTGAGGTTATCCGCCAGCTTCGAGACGAACTGCGACTCGATCGGGAGTTGCTGGTTCAGGAGGCTGAGATAGTATTGCAGTTCCGCGTGGTTTGTGATGATCACACCTTCGCCATACGTATCGAACTGGGGACGCCCAGCGCGGCCGAGCATCTGTAACACGTCCTGACTAGACAGCTCGACCCATCGACCCTTCTCGGGGTTGTAGATTTGCGTGCCCTTGATGATGACCGCATGCGCTGGCAAGTTCACGCCCCACGCGAGCGTCGCGGTACATACCAATACCTGAATCGAGCCGTCTGCAAAGAGCTCCTCGACGAGCCCACGGTCCTCGCGAGTCATCCCTGCGTGATGGATAGCGAAGCCGAAAGGTAGCAAGTCCCGCAGATTCCCATCTTTGACATTGTTGGCTTCTTCGGTCAGGATTTCGCGGACAGCAGAATCGGGCTTGACAAACTGAGTGATCGTCTCCTTCTCGATGGCCATATCGCGGATGAACTTGGCCGTCTTGGCCGTCTCTTTGCGCGAGTGAACGAATACGAGTGTCTGGTTCTTGCCGGCTTGGTCGAGCACCTTTTCGTAACAGACTTCGTTCATGACCTGATATCGCTTGATGGCCTTCTTCTCGGTGACACCGATGAACTGTTGCTGGAGGGCGCAGGGGCGATATGAGGCGTCAAAGTAGAACAAGCCTTTGGATTGGTCAACGCGGAGGAAAGTGGCAACATCGTGGTAGTTGGGTAGAGTCGCCGATAGGCCAACGAGGCGGACGTAGTCTGAGGTTTGTTCCATCCGCCGAATTGTCCGTGCGACGATACTTTCGAGGACAGGTCCACGCTCATCATGAAGAAGGTGAATCTCATCGATAATGAGCAGGCGAACCAAGTTGGTGTAAGAAGTATCGGAGTTCTTGCGCGTGATGACGTCCCATTTCTCAGGTGTCGTTACGATGATCTGGGTCTCAGCGATTTGCTGCTTTGTCATTTGCGAGTCGCCCGTGAGTTCGCCGACCTTGATTCCGAATGGGCTCAGACGTGCAGTGAAGTTGCCCACCATCTCCTGGACCAACGCCTTCATGGGGGCGACATAAACGATTTTGAACGCGTCAAGGTTGAAGGTGCCAGTGACTTCATCGCGCCACTTTCCGAGCTCGTTGAGAATGGTAAGCATAGCTACGTTCGTCTAAGTGATGTGTCAGAGTCTAACAATCAAAAGTGAGCGAAGGGACATACCTTGCCGGCGCCCGTTGGAGCACAGAGGAGAATGGGTTCATCAGTGCCAAATGCTACTGGGTAAAGCTTGCTTTGCACGCGATTGAGAGTTTTGATACCAGGGAAACCCTGCCGCGCCCACTCTGGTAGGTCGGATGTCGGCACGAACTCGCCCGCCACAACGGGTTTGGATTTGGGGGCGGGTACATGAATCTCCTCGTAGCCCTTCTTCGCGCGCTTGAACGAGCCTTGAGGTAGCTTGGTCGTCTTGTTGGACATCAGGTGTCCACCTTGACTGAAGGCCATGCTCTCCAGGTCCACGGTCTTCTTCGGCTGTACAACCGAGCCAGGGGCAAGCGTTGCGGTCTTTGGTACCTGGGAGCTCTTGGCTTGGTCGTCGACGTCCATTGCATCACCGGCATTGGCCTTGGCTTGCCTATCGCCAGCAAGCTCGCGCAGAATCCAGCCTAAACCCTTCTCGCGCATAGCAACTTCGACATTGACACGTTCATCGGCATCGCTACGTGCGAGCTTGGTGCACCACACGATGACATCCCGGTTTTTGAGGAACTTGGTGATCACGTCGAAGGACTGATAGTCGAAGAGTTCCATAAGCTGGTTCTCGCAGTCACGAAGGTTTGACTCGGAACCGAGAACAGTGAGAACGGAGGCGGTTTTGTCGGAGGCGGTTTGGGGATCAGAGTACACCTCCGCGACGAGGCGCTGTACCCAAAAGGCGTCGACGGAATGAGGAGAAACGATATCCTTGTCCGCTTTGGCCTTTCCCGCCGCTTTAGATGACGACGCACCGCCTATGACCAATGCTTCTTCTCCTTCGTCCTCGCCCTCCCCTGCAGCAGCATACCCGTCCTTCTCGCCTTCGCCACCCTCCTCTTCGTCGTCTGATTCGTCTCTGATTTCGTAGCCCTCCTCTTCCTCGCTCTCCTGTTCCTCTTCGTCGAACACTACGGCAACCCCGACTTCGTCATCGATCTCGGCATCCTTGCGTTCCATGTCGGGGTCCGCCATGGTCTCGTCCTCGGCGCCATAGTCGGTAATTTTCTTGGATAAGTTGATGAGTTGAGAGAATGTTTCGCCAGTGACGGAGCCAAGGACTCCTTCGACCTCCTTTTTTTTGTCAAAGTCCTTCATGTTTTCGTTTTTCAGCGACTCGAGCACGATGTCGGCGGCACTGCGCACGACATCCTGGGCTTGGTCGCCGAGCGCGAGATGGACGGTGGAGAGAATGAGTTCGTAAACCTCGCGCGTTTCCGCGGTACGAGGACGGTACGTAAGACCCTCGACGTCTTGGGTGGCCTCGAGGATGTCAGTATAGCCAAAGCCAGCAGCTTCCTGCCTGCGCTTGGCAGCGCGTTCAGAGGAGTCTTGCTTGTCGGCGGCCTTTTTCTTCTTCTTTTCGAGGTCTTTTGGAGCAGCGCGCTGAACGCGCGAGCCCATTTCACGGGAGTCGATGCGGCCAGCAAGGGAGGTAGGCGCGCCATCGGGCTCCTTGTCTCGCCTGGGTAATGCAGAGCGGTCGGCGGTCAAGACGAGAGAAGAGATAGCTCCATAGTTGTAGCCTGATAAATCAGGTTTTCCTGGAGGGCGACTCGACATTATGAATTTGTGGAGGGTGAAAAGATGGTCGACGTCGTCACCACCGACGGTCAGGAATCAGAATTCGAATGCGACGTGACGCGAACGCGTCCTTTGTCGGAGACCAAATATTTCCACTAATAGTAGCTATTTCCTTATTTGTCTTGAGCATGTGGCGCAACAAACAGTTCGAGTCACGGACGAGTCACTGATGTCAGTCCGTATCACACGAATATCTCCTGCCAGTGTCTGTGATGCTCGGTCTGTTGTCTTTGCAAGCCAACTCACGGACCCATCTTCTCAAAGGTGTTGGCGTCAGGAGTTATTCACATGTTTCTTGACTTGAACACTTATAGTTCAAGTGAAGAAATTATGTGGACGTGGACCGTATGAAGGATAACGCTGCCGCTGTCGCAGAGCAAACAGGAGACGGAGAGATAGTCAATCACGGCCGAACAGTGCACCCGGATGGCAGGTCGCAAATAAAAAGTGAGTGGCAATTTGCTTACCAGAGAACCACAGGCAGGAAACGCTGATATCGAGGCATATGCCCCAATCATAAAGACTACGGGGGAGGGGCACACTCTTCATATCCCAGTGAAAGCGGTCAAAGATACTGACACAGACGTCACATGAATGAATATCTACTGCGTTTCACAACGCACCGCCTCCCCCTGACCCCAAATGCGTATTGCTGTCCGTACAGAAAGATGGTCATTATGACGGCCTTGTAGGCCTGGATATTATCATGGATCTCGCACTGGCACTTATCAATAGCCTTCTTTTAGGATGCACTCAGCCTTCTGCATCATCTCCTTCCCAGCGCTCAGGACGGTACAGACGAACTATTGGTCGTAATTGCGCTTCATGAAAGAGGTGGTGATGGCTGCGCAACTAGATGAGCATCTGATAAGTGATGCAGGAGAAGCCGAAGATGTCGACGACTTGTCGGAGGGTGTCAACTTAGCCGTGCAGTTTTGTTTTTGGTCCATGTTTATTACTGGGGTTGCATGTCCGAGACACAGACCAGTCGTAACTACGAGACTGTTACAGTTACGAAACACATTTGTCCATCAGAAGGTGGCCCCGAGACGAGAAGCGGAAACGCGGAAAACATGACCGGGAGAAGTCACAGAAGAGGGCCCTCGAGGGTGCCCCGTGGTACATAAGCCGAAGCGTGGTTACGGGTGCGGGTATTTGCCGTGCAGTTCACATGCATAACGTCGCTCCACCAAGTCTGACCAAGAGGCAGAAATGGGAGTTAACCATTTGCCATGGTGAAAAAAAGGAGGGCTGACAGGAACAGGGAAAAGTAGTATCTAATCACTTTTTAGTGCGAGGAAGAAACGGCAAGTGAGCTCTCCACTGTTTTGTTCTTCATGACGACCGTACAGTACAGTAGACGAATATATTTCTTTGATTACATATCAAGTTGCGATTGGCCCGACCTGCCCTAAAACGTGATTTACAACCCCACAATGCAGCTAATCCGACAAACTATCACAGTAAGGCAGCCGCCATCAAGAACCCACACCTTTATGTAAGCTCCCAACCCTAGGGTTAAGTCACGTGTTTTCGCCATATTTGCCACACCATTGAATTTTTGGCTGCGAAAATCCATTCTGGGGTCATGTATGATGTCCATAATATTTTTTTGTTTGCCCATGCTGTCTGTGAACCTTATAATCATTCCCCATAAGTGGTAATAAAATGTAGACATTCTTCAATGATTTACGGGCTGCAAATATATACAGGCTAGCGTTGAGGCTAGCTGCGACATCCAACTTCGGACTGAGAGCACGTGACTTTTAGATCACGTGTTCTCGCCAGAACCTCGTCCTTAATTTTTGAAAAGCTTGCTTGAATCAACCCTATAATGAAAGAAATACATTTGCACACAAAAACATTCATTCACCCGGAAGTTTGTCAAATCAATGTATTTTTAAAATCTTTTTTATACACATTCAAGAAGGGCATCATCCCTTCCAATCCTATAGAAGAGCTATCCAATCTGATGTTTGGTAAAGGACAGGCGTGCAAAGCAAAACGGGCAGCTGTCTGCTTACATAAAGGTGTGGGTTTTTGATGGCGGCTGCCTTACATGAAATTTCAGACCAACCGGATACCAATTCAGTGAGACGAGAACAAGAAGCCACGGGGCTTTCTCAATGACTCAGCGATCCCGAGGAACGTCTCAGCCAGGCGGACCTGATTATTGTCAGTCAGTAACCAAGCAATAAAAAGCGCTTTTGGCTGGTTTACCGTGTCGAGAGCCTCCGTATAAGATGATGGGACGTTAGCCCCGGCAGGGAGTAGAGGGTCGTGCGGCGCGTTATTCTGCACTTCCGAAGCTATTTGCGCCATCCTACGCAGCGAAGACGACGAAGCATCCTGTCCGAAAGAGACCGAGTGGAACGAAAGCGGCCTCCTAGCGTTTGCGTCGTCAGTTGCTCTGGAAGCTAACGCCAGGGATGGAGATCAACGAACCCTTGGCGTACGGCACCGCGACAGACGTCATATATTGCCTCATCCCTCACATGGTCCTCGCCGTCCGACAAGAAAATCATGACGGGCGTTCTACGATCCATATCAGCTGGTGTGTCGGGGATCGCATCAAACTTTTGCGTGCAGAACGATCTTTACCTTTCGGTGCTCCAGTGCGAAGTCATGATCTCCTGTGCCCTCTCTAACGCACTCGTGAAATCCGTGCCGCCGTCGGCCTCGAATTGTAAAGCAGAGGTGAGTAACTCGTCGGGAGAGCTCGTGAAATCGTTTTCGATAGATGTCGACGGTTCGTGGTTGAAGAAAATCAAGCTGTACGCGTCCCTTCTACCTCCGCCCGCCTGTGTGTTACGATCCACTGCGGCTTGGCGCGCGATCCAGAAGCTGTAGAGAGCCGAAAGAACGACACCAAGTCGATCATTTGCCGTGGGCGTGATACGTTCTATCCCCGCAGAGTTGGGGAGTGGTTGTCGGTCTTGCTGGCACATAGATCCGGATCTGATTCTCGGTATGAGTCATGATGTCACAGAGAAAAAATCAGCAAAGCTAACCTGTCAATGACGAATATGCTGCGAAGTGAAGTGAGTAAGGGTAAGTTGGTGAAACAAGAAAGATGAAATACTCTACTCACACGTGGAATGCTTGCTGCATTACTATCGGATTCCTGCATCCGAAATGATGACCGTCGTTCGACACGTATCCGAGAGCAGGCGCGTTCGCAGCATTAACATCCAGGTGGAACATCGACAGCGTGCAGCGCGAGGGCTGTGCGTTGGCCCCGCCAACTTCGACGGTATGCTCGGGTCCTTGGTAGTTTGAGTTTAGCACTGAAAAACGCATAGGAGGGGAGGGGTTCATTACCTGGGCACATCGCGTCGCTATCGGAAAAGCGTTCAGCGAAGGTTGGCATGAATTCGACACTAGTCCACGTACCACTTCGCAAAGTTCGCTTGATCCTCACGAGGATAGGGATCTGGAGAGCCAGCTAAACAATGAAGATATCCCGCGCAATCGTTGTTTCTGTTACCTTTGAAACCTGAGAATCTCATGAGCAGATTAGCCGGAAGGTTCACTTTACGAACTAACCCATGCGACGCCAATGAAGGCCGTGTGTGATCCAGTCCTTCTCCTGGTCAGGGTTTGGGACCATTCTTTCGTTAACATGCAGGACTTCGGGGTTATCGTGTGGTTCACCGCGACAGTAATCGATGTGCACGTGTCTCCCCATCGATGTGCATACCAGATTGCACAACATGGGAGCACCATCATCGTTCGATGAGAATTTACGACCATCCAACTCGACGCTATTCCCCTCCGGGCCGTCAATGGCCCATCGCGTACGTGACATAGACCCATGGCGGGTTTCGTGCTCCTGCTGAGGATGTCCTAAACTCGAGTTAGCTTGAGGCGAACACGAAAAGTGGTCGATGCCGAACCCAAGGGAAGTGTGCAAAGGTATCCACAAGTCTCGCACCTAAAACCAATAAGCGTTTCCCAAAAGAGGGGTCATATTACTGGCTCACCGGCTTTCGCAAAAGTGGAATGGTTGCTCTTCGTTACTGTGAATATGAGGGCCTTCGTGTTCGATCTCTCCAGGCTCAATGATTTTCACGCAGCGGAGGCGCTTGGCGGCTGAAGTGATGTGCTATTAGGAGAGGAATATAAGGTGCAGGATGACGCACCTTGAGTATACTAGCAGCCTTTGTAAAAATATCGATGTAATTGTTTTTATTGACATGCGCTTACCTTGGTATATTGAAATGTTTCGTGTCTTCCGGTGAACGTAGCTTCAATGGACTGCGGAGTGGTATCGATTTGGCATATACCCGCAGCGGAACATAAGGCACTACACGAGTGTTCTTGGCTAGGGGTCCAAGTGAGTGGCATGGAAATGAGAATATAGCAGTGGGCGTACCCGCAAATGTGATTTTCATCGCGAGAAAGGCCATGCAAGTGGTCTCCGCTGCACAATCGCTTGCACAGTTGGCAAGAGATAGGGCAGAGCCTATGTTCGCACGCGTGAATTGTATGCTCCTCGTATCTAAACACTATCCTGTCAGAACTGTTGGCTGGGAGTGAGATAACTCACATTGGCACACGACATATCCCGGAACACGTGAACAATTTCCCGTTCGGCAGCCTCAAGTTGACCAAATCGCATGGCTAGGGATTTCCTTGAGGCGAGGGCAAAATGCCAGCTTAATACTAAAACGTACCTGACCACAGGTATGGACCGGTGCAGAACAAACGTGGTCGCCTTCATGTGATACCGGCTGAAGAGATACTATGAGTTAGACTGCGCAAACTAGCAGGGACAGCGGGGATCACCTTGACACACTTATCGACACAACCTTGCTTTCCGGAGAGACTACAAGGCTGTCCGCACAGATGAGCGTCTACGCGACACCTGGCATGTGATGGATGCGGTGAGCGGTGAGGTTACAATGGCAGACTTCCCGAAACTCACACATGATCTCCTGAGTGACCCGCACTGGGAGATAGCACCACATTAGGATGGTCTATCATCGAATATGTTAACTGGACCTACGTTTGACCGCAAATTCTCGCAGCAAGCAGTTCCTGGTTGCAGAAGGTACAATCGTGAATGCACTCGTGACTTGTCAAGCAATCGTGGTCGCCTTCGTGAAAGCGGCCCTGTATGCAAAACAGATTACAGTCGGCACATTGTGACTTGCAAAGCTGGACGCCAGCCCGGAGGTCAATCACTGCGCTGTTGAACGTCCGCCGCAGCTCTTCTATGCTCGCATGTTCGGCCTGAAAACGTTGTATGTTCGACTTCAGCCACTTGTCGACGTGGCCAACACGTAGGTCGACGAGGCGAGTCAGGTATTGCACGAGATCAGAAATCCATTCCGAGTCGTCGACGTGTTGCCGGGATCCGGCCCGATCCCAGGAGTCACGCAGAATTGAGAGGCGATGTTCGCGATCAGCGGCTGGCATGTCCGGCCCTGCGAGTAAAAACCGTGCATCCGTATCATCCGCTTCGATCACAAGGTCCGTGTCGAAGCCCTGACATCTTCAGTTCAACGCTGCCCGCTACAAATTTACGTCGACTGTACCTTAAGCGGCTCGATCTCGGGAACTACTTCGGAGTATCCGGTCTCCAAGGCAACGGGCAAGATCGCGAGGAGAGAATTCGCGCGATGTGCGGCCATAGTTTCTGAAATGGACATTACTGTAAGGAAAGAACTACCACTAAAACATGAGAACATACGCGACATAGCTCCCCAGTCGTTTGCCTATCGCCACGCGTGCAGCGCCAGTCAGTGTGACGATTCAGCGGATCGGCATGGAACGGACCTTCAACTTCGCCATCAACGTCTTGAGAGTATGCAGGAACTCGCCGGCGGTATTGTGTGACGTTCTCTGTTGGTCGAGCTTCTTTTTGACAGCAGAGAAAAGTCTGTAAAATTCTCTCGATTCTATCACTGGCCACGGGATGATTTGCAGCTTCCCCGCATGAAGGCGGGTGATGAAGTTAGCGTCTTGCTCGTCCTGAACGATCTTCTGGAATTTGAGAGCGAACCTAGACACGTGCATTTAGTGGAGTAGAAGAATGTACAAGAAGAAATTATACGCTTACTCTCTCGTCACTTCAGCTTTGTCTGAGTCGATGACGTCCTACATGAATCCGAGTCAGATGAGCGATCCTATTTCCCGAACAATTGGATGCGTTCGCACCTTGATGATGACCACAAGCGTTGATTGGAAGAGTGATGGGTTAGATGCCGGATCTAATACAGACGAACTGGACTGGAAAGACTGAAAGAGGCCACTGATATCTCGACTAAGAGCGAAGTTGTTACGAAATAGGACCTGCAATTATGGTGAAATCGAGAACGCAGTAACGACAGTGACAATTTACTCACGAGATTCGAAATTGCGGTATTGAAAAGGACGAGAAGAGTGTCCTCCTGGGCCGAGCGCTCGAGACTGTGGACACCTGATGCGGGTATGATTTGAGATTACGTTCAGCCGACAATGAATGACGCATCGGACTTACCTTCGAAATCCAGCGCTACTATAAGCGCATCCTCGGTAGGTGAAACAGACATCCAGACGCCCTCTAAGTTCACTCAGTACGGTGAATTTTTGAATCGTAACGGCCTGAAACAAACCTGTTGTACGCATCGCGCTTCCCGCAAAAGACGTGTCCACCAGATGATTCAGAGTGAAGCTTTTCCCGACAGACTGCTCTCCCATCGACGACACGACCTTCACCGGCTAAACATCGAAGCAAGCCATCCGATCAGGGTCGTTCCCGAAAACACGAGATGAATGCCTTACCTTTGAGGCCCAATAAGACTGGAAAATCGATTCATACCACCCGAGAGATAGACTGTCCACGATTCTGTTCACTTCGGCCCCCAGTAATGATTTCTCCAGTTGAGGTGATACCACGCCATCCTTGAGCGGAACGAATCTGTTTTCGTGGGTGATCGCGATGTGGATGGGGATGAGGCATAGCAAGTCCGCTAGCCACTCGCCAGCTCTGAAGCGCGTGATTGGCCAATCTGAACTAGATAGGAATTGCTGTGTAAAGGAGGGGAAAGGCTGTGCGGACACCACGATACTCTTGAGTTCGTCGCCAGTTGGCTTGCGCGAAGTCTTTTCGAAGGCAGAAATGATATCGGAAAAATGGGATGGGAATGGACGGCGATGGTCGTCGGTGACGAATACCAGCGTTTTCCGCTGCCGCTGGCTGGAAGACGTTATGGTATGACGTTTCACGGCCGGGACAACGGGGAAGCGCGTCCAGACGTCACTATGGCAATCGATCAGACAGTTGTGGACCGTCTGTTTGCCGTGACGTGCTGATCCTTTCGACCGCCGTTCTTGGAACGTAAACTCGGTGGCTTTCCGGGTAATGTCGAGAATGACAGATCGACAAGATCGAGTATCTAGGTCAAGACCGACGAAATGGATGTTGTTCCGATTGACAATTGACGTGAGAAGCGCTGTGTCGAGATCGACAGGGAAGTCCGGAAGTGTAACGGAGATTCCACGGGTAGACGCAAAGGTGGACCAGTGATAGGCCGTTATGGTACGCTCGCCGTGTTCATCTTGGACGATGAGAACGCACGATCCGTCTGGGGCAGAGTAAATTGCGCGTGGTATCCGCGGTAGTTGTAGAGAAGCAGGTCTATAACGGAATGTCAGTAAGGGGATGAGATGGCAAGGATCTCAAATACTTGGGCTGTAGCGTAATCAAAGAGAAGATCCTCGCCTGTGCGTTCGAGTCTATAAAGAGGATCTCTTCGCTCCCGTGAACGAAGGACGCATGTGCAATGGTTACTCCTGGATTATAGAACGGCAATAGGTCAATTGGAGTCCCAAGTCCCCGCAAAGACTTGAGCTCCTCATCGAACACGAAGATATGGAGTTGCATCTATGATACGTCGGTCTCACGGGTGCAAGACATTATCACAAGAAAGGACATACTCTGGCGGATGCGTAAATAGCCAACATACGCTTCGACTCGTCAAAGGCAATGAGGCATGTTTGACCGATTTTGTCCTGATGGAAGAACTTAGCATGTGACCGGGATTGAATGGTGGCATCAATGCGACTGAGACGGTCGAGGAGAATCATGACGTTTCCCTGAGCATCGACGAGGCCCAAGAGAATTCGGTCTCCTTCGAGGAGATGGGCGTATCTAAACGAGCAAATGTAAGGAGTGTTGTCAGCAGTACGAATTCGTTACGCACTTTACGACCGTCTCTGAGGGTACGTGAAAAGATTGAGAAAGTCGCTCGTTAAGGACAGGGACCGGGACATAGGAAGGGTCGAGCTGCAGGTTGTGCTTTTGGTCGGCGAGCAGGCGTAAAATATGGATCTTGTATTCGACCTCTTGGTTCTGCAGGGTTTCTTTTCTGCCGCTGATAAAGTACGAATCTAGCCGATAATGAGGACAGCCTCCCATTCAATCAGGAAACCAAACAGACCCGACGCGTACTGGTGCTCTTTCTTCGTCCTGAAGTCGTCAATGTAGATACTATTACGCCTGCGCTATGTGAGACAACTACTCGGCCTACGAAGAGTAGGTAACTCACGATCTGGAACGCTCTCTGCACAATTCTTCTATTTGCTGGACAAACTCGGCCCGGGATACCTTGAGTTCCTTTTCCTCTTCGCTCTTCACTTGCCGTTGCACTTGCCTGTCACATTCGTCATTCTGCGTTGAAAGGATTTGCTGACTAATTCCAGACACCAGAGACTCGAGCTGCGTTGTGAGGCAATCATATGCGGTCTCCTCGCACTCGACAGCGGCATCGTGTAAATAGTCGCTGGCGGGAATTTTCTTTATGTGTGAGAGGAAACGCGAGTCGGAAATTGATGTTGCATAATTATTGGCGGCTCTCCACATCGCTTCTTCTTTTGAAAGCACGGCCTTCTTGCTCCCCCAGGGTACTGGCACGGACACTGAGAACCAGCCGGCCTTTTCTCCCTTCGCGAAACTCTTGAGGAGCCCCAGAGTTTTCTGCTTATCCCTGCCGACAAGGACAGCATCGCCCAGGGAGCGGGTTTGGCTGGTGCTCAAACCCTCGTAATTCTCGAGAAGATAGTACAATATTAGCAGCCGCTCCTTTTTGAACTGAAAGTCTGTTGACTTGATGCCTTTATCGAGATTTGCGGCACGTATGGAACCTCGAAACGTTTGCGCCGCTTTTGGATAAATGGAAAATAGGTCCTGGAGTGTGCCTTTGCCCCGGGTGAGGATGACGCCTGATGTGAGGCAGTCGGGCTTACCTGCCGCTTCGCCGGAGTTGATTGTGTTGGCGGATCTTGATCCGGAAGAGAAGCCATCACGCCGCAGCATTCTGAGTTAAGTGTTAGTTCACTAAATGAAGACGCAAATATATGGACAATGCTCACGTGAAAGCTTTCAAAATTTCACCGATCACAGATTCTCGTACCTTTGCCCGTATGTCTCCGGAGTTTTGTTCGAGATTTACGTGGACCTCTGCTTGTCGCCGGGAGAGGATTTTCTGGAAACGTTTCTCTATCTCGACCCTCCCTTTTTCCCAAGCCTCGTACTCATCCGGGAACCGAGTACTCAGGCCCAGGCGCATCAAGGTCTTCAAAGCCTTGTCTTCGAGGGTCTCGGAGAGACACAACACAACATCATCTTCGCTAAAGTGTAAATCCCTTCAATGCGAAGCTCCGATCATAATAACCGGAAGACGCTTACAAAAGGAGACGAATCTGGGAAGCGCTCTGATGGTCGTGAGCAAACGGCTCGACCGTCGCCCTCGCCGGCCGGAAATCGGCAGTCATGAAACCCTGTGTTGTTTCCCCATAAAGTAGCCTGGGAGATAAGATGCTCGGATCTATGTGCATGTTGGGTGGCGGGGGTTGGTTGACAAGACGTGAAGAGTTCATCTTGCAACAAGCGATGATTGAAGTCAAAACGGAGGGAAATCATCGGTTATGAGATACCGTACCGTGAATCCTTGGTGGGCGATGACATTCTCTTCTTGTTCATTCGTTTTTGCAACCATAAAGTCGTAAAGACGGTCAGAGTCATCATTCTCTGAGTCGAGTGATGCGTCGTCCATATCGTCGACCTCGTCTCCCCACACAATCGCTTGTGAGTGCTCGGTCGAAAGCAGGCAAACGAGTTGATCGCATAACTTGGTGAGGTATCTACACATATCGTGTTAGTAACAAAAGATGACGCGAAACTGACCCATACCTCATGAACGTAACCCTGTTGCGCTGGACGGTCGAGACCGCATTGTCATCCCAGGTTGTATCTTCGGGCCAGTACAAGACATATGTTTGTTCTTCTTCAGTAGATGTGAATGTGCGTATTATGTACAACCCGGACCTCAGAAGAGGATCGGCTCCCCTGGCTGTGTAGGTTCGTTGCGGGATGAGCAACCGCCGCGCCCTATGGATTTAACGTAAGCTTTCCGCGATGCACTGAAGGATTGACACACATTTCGACATCTACGGCGCCAATTTCACGAAGGAACCTCACGATTTCTTCTCTCGACCCATAGACACCGATGGGCTTGAGCAACAAATGGTCCAATATCTTGAAGTTGACCCTTGTGATAGAAGAATAAGCGCCTGGGGAGAGCGCGTTGATGAATGCTTGGAGAGACTCCTGTGCGATCACGATCTTATCAACTGTGGGGATGTCGTGAGTGTAGTGTAAACTGCTACGAAGAAGCTATTACCAAGGCCACTGCTCCCTTGTTCCGTGATCAAGTCGAGAAGGCGATACATCCCTTTGATGGGACAAGACGGATCCTCGGGTGGAGGGGCTGGTTCCGTTGCCACCGTTCCGCTCTTCTCAGCTGTGGATGATTGAGAGGCGGCGGCTAACACCAAGGGAGGGGACGATGAGTCTCCCATCGGAAAAAGTACAGTAGTAGCTCCTCACCATGTAAAGAATCGGAAGGGAAGGAAGGCGAGGGAGAAGGAGAGCGAGAGGAAGGTGGAGATGGGCGAGGTGGTTCCGGGTCGAGGTCTTCTCCGGGGAGAGGATCGGGTTCTACGAGCCAAAGTAAAAATGAATCACCGCGACAATAAGAGAACTACCAACTTACCTTTGAACCCCCAGGAGAAGGACTCTTCAGCGTTCGGAGACGCAGGGAGCGACTCAAATCGATCAGATTCAGCATCGTCATCGATAATTGACTCGGATATGTCCCTATTTCCTTGCTGGGAGCATTCATGAGGACCTAACAACTCAAGTTCAAAAGGCTGAACGTCTCACCCGGGAAGCCTCGGAAAAGCCGATCCGTGAATTGGAACCCGAAGTTGAAGCCAGGTCTGTAAAGCGTAGGTCAGGCACTGCGTTCCAGTTCCAAAGATAAGATTTACTAGGTATTCCGTGCTTACTGCTACTAGGCGCGATCGCTTTGCCTGACGACGGGAGAGTTGTGGATGCGCGTCTCTAAGATGCAGTAACGAGAGCCTACCACTATTAACTGTTGACATTCTTCGTCAAGGATGGATATCAGAAAGGTGGATGTCCAGGGAAAAGGAGGGGCTTGTATGCTCCTGGAGATGGCGTCTATTCCAGAGTGACACTCTGATTTAATGAATTTGGAAGACCGCAGCATGCCGAGAATACGATCGGGTGAGTGAAGAGCATGTCAGTCACGGCTTCCTCTATCACACCGTATACTAAGGCCTGAGGCCAGAGGGGTAAAGGGTTGTGAACATACAGGGGTACTCTAATCTGATCCGGAGAAAGGTGCACAGTAGGTCATAGATCGAAACAAAACGCCGGAGCGAAATGCTATAGTATAGGAAACCAAGTTGCGCACAGAGTAAGGAGGTGGGAAGAAGAAATCTCAATAACACAAACATGAGGCGACCATTCGGAAGCGGGATGTAGCCAATTATCCGGACCCCTACATTCCCGAACTGGTGTAACTGCCAGTGTGCGCAACGGGCTTTGGCTTTTGGGGCTCAAACACTGATTTCTCAGGGCTCGGGGCTATATGATAGTTCAGGTTAACCCCAACCCGTGCCGTATGATGACATCACATTTATCGTCCCAAGCTGTCTGCGAACGACGTAACGTAAAACAAGTGAAAGAACGAAAGGTGTTCGCACGTCTTATTTTATTTTTCTCGCACATCTTATTGCCAGTCTTATATATTATTCTTAGCGAAGAAGAAGAGACATGAACCTAGACTAGGAAAGAAATAACACTGAAGATCGGCATTCCGATCGCAGTTTCGCTAGGGGGGACAGTGATTCACAAAGGGCACTTCGCGTTATGTTGAGCCTTTCCTTGCCCGACCTCCGCCGGGATGGCTGACTTAACGATCAATTCGCAACACTTGTAGCAAAAATGCCTTGAAAATATGCTTTTGTGAGCCAGACTTACGCGCTCCAAGGATCCTGTGTACTTACGTGTTGCATCCAGGAGAGATGCACTGTCAATAGACCGTCAATACAACAGAAAAACCGGAGGTTCACACCGTTTGACTTACAGACATGAAGTTGCACCCACTGATCTTCTCGCACGGCACCTTGCATGCTGTACACGTGTTATAACCCGGACCTGAGGACGCGGAGGCGGAATTGACTTACTTGGACAGTACTTCCATCCTTGCTGTTCGACAAGATGTTTCATCTCCGAAGATCCGTCGCACGAGTGCTCTGGACCACCCTCAACGATCTCTTGCTGGCATTCCTTGCACCAAACAAAGTTACACTCAGTTATGGGGCACCTCAAGTTCCGTGCCTCGTTTAACTGCTCTCGATCGAAGAACTCGAGTGGGTGCATCTATCAGATGGTGTGAGGCGTGGCTACAAAAATCTTTACACCTGTCACTTACTTGCGGCAATGTTGGAGAACAAAGAATTCTGACATCTCCATTTCAACCCACGTCTCGTATTGTTCCTCTGTGATTCCTACGTCGAGTACAAGCTCTCGCGTGACCTCTGCGACAGATCAAATCAGTCAAGGATCACGATGGCACCCGCACGGACCACGCTTACTTCCGGTGTCTTCCGTGCCAGTTCTCCGATCCGCGCTGCAGGTCGGGCACAATACGGGAAGCGGCGCGAGTCAATCTGCGACACGACGAGCGAACGAACACATTCCCTGCAGAACGAGTGTCCACATGGATCGATGCGTGCGATCGATTCTTCTGGAAGCGTGTCCATGCACACGCCACAGTCAAACACGCTTTGCGCAGCAGCAGCGAGTCCTGCACGCTCCGCAGCAAGCATTCGATCTTCTTCGTCGAATTGGAACTGCAGCATGGCCGCATATTCGGCGCTCGAGAGAGGAGCTGCATCACGTAGAGGGGACCAGGAAGGACCACTCTGAATGCGACGAGTCAGTCAAAACACGATTTACGTCAAACTCCACGCAAGTCACCGATGTCGATGCCCATTTCCCGGGTTTGAACGGCTGGCGAAACGCCCAAAGTGGCGGTTGTACAGCTGTGAAGGTGGCTGGGGGGCCGGCAAAACCAAGTCTGGTGTCGGACTGGGGAAATGTCAATGCCATGGTATCAGACTGCAAGGACAAGTGTTCTGAGGGAGGAGGCGAATTAGCTCGGCAGTGTATTCACCAAGGTATATAAAGGCCTTGATAAAAGCCCTGGGTCGCTAGTGTCATATTGAACTTCAGCGGATCAATACATCAGACTGTTCGTGAAGGGACAGGAAAGTTGGGTCCCCTCGAGTGTTCACAACGTTCACAACTACAGTAGGTACTGCATTGTTCCGCGAGTTAGAACTCTACAGTACAGTAACTCGAACCGAACTCTTGACACTCGGATCGACTCGAACCCGAGAGACCACACAGGTGCAACTCGGAAGTTGTCTCCAAAAATGCGCTGCAGATATTTCCTTCGTCGTATACAGTACCATAGCGTGTTTCGTGAAATTTCCTCATCTCGTTACTCATTTTCGGCTATTTCCACCGGAATGTCATCGCTGTCCCCCACCATTGCTGTCCTCACTATCGCTATTCCTCCACCTTCCAGTCCTCTGAATATCACCTCCTACACACGCACACTATTGCCAATTTCTCGCCATCGCTTCCTTCTCTCTTTTGTTCATTTTTCACCCCTCACCAAACTGCATCACGGACACTGCCAGAGTTCCCTTCGCACAAACGGCTCCTAGTCCTCTCTACCTCCTACTTTTTTTTGCCTCGAATTGTCCACCAATGGCCGTTCACACCTTCACTTTTCTCATATACCATCACACTTACCCATTACCTTCTTGGATCGCTTTGCATAAGTGAAAATCCTTTTGTATTTAAAACTCTTGTCCCCTAACTCAGTTGCCACCGTTTTCCCCTGTTCTTCAGTGTATGGTCATCTCGGAAGTCAGGCCCAAAGGACATTGCTTCGTTTTCGTCTCTCATCATATCGTGCTCTCGGGTTCACTCAAAGGGGCGTGGGAACCCTCAGAATCAAAGGCTTTCCATTGGTTCATGTCTGCAGCTGAGTTGGGCAAAGACTGCTGAACACTGGAGTTAGAGCTGAGGTCGAGTTGGTAACTCGACTCGGACCGCATCAACTCGCGGCAACACTACGACTAGGGGTCATGTAGGGACCACGGCTAGATTCTGGTTCGCACAGGATCACGATGATTCACAGGAGTTTGTACACTGTCACATCGTGGATCAACACACGGGAGTGCGGTGGGAGAAGAGGGCCCCTGATCAAATATCTGAGGGCACTGGACGTACGCACTCCCCGTAGTTGACACATCGTGGGTGAGTTAGACCTTGAGCTTGTGCGCGTGATATAAGGGTCATGCAACGCCACTGCAGAGTGGCGGAAGCCAATCAGATCGTCAAGAAACTGAAACGTCAAAGGAGTCTTTCGTGCCGAGATCTCGCGTTGGCTTGGCCTAACAAGATACTAACAAGATCACACGAGCCATCGCAAACGAGTAACCCAGGCAGATCGTAGTAAGTTCCAACGATTATTATGGGAGCGTCACTTGCAGGGGGCTGTATCTCCGAGTCGGCTCTGCAGGAAGTACCAGGGACTCGTTCACAAAGATTTGGAGTAGGGTTCACGATACATCACCCTAGGCCAAAGGGTAGACAATGGAGCTCCACTATCGTGCTAATTCCGGGAGTTTTCTTACTGAAGTGGAACAGGAGGTTCATCAGCAATTTGGTCGAGGTAAGGGTCGAGGAGCGATAACAGCGATAACGGCAAGTTCCGTAGAGCTCACACGTTCTACAACAGTGCTGCAGGGCCGCAGCTTGTTGAGCCCCCCTGCATTGCTGCGGCCTCAGAAGTCTGTCCTCATGGAAGCAGGCAGGACGGGGAAGGGGGCACAGTGCATGCGCGTGATTGCGCGTGTAGGGGTCATTCCCTTAGTTGGAATTGGAATTTTGGTCTCGGCCGCCATATGTCAGAGAGCGATCAGATACCTCTCCGCTCCGTAGATCACGCGACCAACACGCGACGTGAGCTTCTGGGACCGATTCTAGGGTTCTTGTCCTTATCGTCGATTTTGTGAGTTGAGGCATCGAAGCTCGGGCTTAGATGGGTCTGCATGGGGAAATCACACTCAGCCTGATGCTGCGCATCCACATCATCGGACTACATGACCTGCTGCAAGCGCAACCCGATGCCCCAACTGGTTTCCTCCAGAATAAAACGTTGAAACCTGAACGTCTCTTGCGCGTATCAAAGGTGCCGGCTTTGGACAGCGGCGAATTAATAACGCTGCTTGCGATAATAATGTACCATTTGATAGGGTCACGGAATTTCAATATGACATCAATGGGAGTCAGCGGTGAGTCCGATCCTCGTGGAGTCCGGGCTTTTCTGAGTCAGCCTACTATTAATTCAAGCCTGAGGCGCATTCAGTAGAGTCTCAAGGTCATTGTTCAAGAATACATTTCGGTTGAATCGAGGAGTATAGGTGAAACGCGATGATTCATGCTAGTCCTGGAGGTAGCTCGACCATCACGTTATAATCTCTCGCATCATAATACTGCGCAGCTGGTGTCCGAATACTACCGAGTCGACCAATGCAACCCAGACAAAGCTCTCGATACCGTGACCCGTAAACAACACCCTCATTGGTGGACGCCCACTCGGCATCTCTCAAACGATACGCAGCACCTCTTTCCAGGTACCGGAACTCATTCATCTCTTTCCAAAAATTTCCTCAAGAGGTATAACGTCACGAAAATTGGGGGACTGATAAGAGCGTATTTCTGGAAAATTGCCGTTCTCTGTGAATGTGTCGCCTTCTCGCCTGTCAGTGACAGGAAAAGGTGGGAAGAAGGCCGCACGAATGCGTCATTTCCATCATGAGCCCAGAATATGAGAATGTAATGTCACTGCCCGGCGCTCCTCAGTTCTTTAAGACAAAATTTTTGAGCGATATCATTGACGCGCGTCCCATAGCAACGACACCTTCAACGCTATTCCTTCGACAACAACACTTGTGTTTTCTTTACTGTATTGAATTGTAGTTTCCACGAAGACAAGGAAAGACAGAATCCGAAGTCATCATGTCCGACACTGAAAACGACAATGACACTGTCACACACGGTAAGACGCCAGTGCCTTGCTCAGGCTATCAATGATGTCGGAACGCAGTGCTAGACCTGCAATATTTAGATCAGAGGATGGTAAGAGCTTTCTACGATGTGCTGTTTGCACGGAGATTTACTTGCTACCTTTGCGACAGTGGAGCCCTACCAGCCTCAGACCCCTGAGCCCGATAGTCTCAGCGAAGTGCAGTCCACCCTTGAGTCCACCGCGGAATTGGCTCAGCCTAGGGACGACCTGTCTCTTGCAATCAAAGGATGTATCCCCTTCTCGATTTAATCACGGAGCAAGGCAGCAGCGGTCTCGGTAATCCTTTTTTTTTAAATACATCAGCTGTACCTACGCTCATAACGTTCTAGTCGACAAGATCGTTATCGCTCAACAATCTCTTCAAGGATTCATCAACGCGCTCTCTCCGGGTGCATATTCTTCTATCACAAAAGTCAATTTCAAAGTACTGGATAACTTTGTTCTCAAGCCGTTCGGAATCTATGGTTCGAAAGAGGAGATCGTGAGGTTTCTCTGTGAAATCAAGGCCGTAGATGACGATACGTACGTTTTTGCTTTGCTTAGTATCTCTGTAGGCTGACACCTGGGACAGCGCACAGGACTTGCTCGTGCAACGGAATGGACACGGAGCTGGGGGTTCTGAGCCAGTTCTAAGATCCGGATTATATATCGTGCGCTCATTCCTGTCTACCTCGGACGAGCAAGCCTATGTCGTCTACTGGCCGGAAGATACCACTTGGGACGACAGTGCGGCTTCGCCCGTCCAACGCAACAGAGTGACATTCATGCGGTATGACCAACTTCCTATCATCTTCCATATCTAATCAGTTGAATCTACCTAGATACCTGAGCAAACTATGCGACCAACTGGTTTGTTTGCTTTCGAGGGAAC